>PVJS01034503.1:0-12458 GCA_004027185.1 Glis glis | reverse complement strand
ATATGAGAGAAAACATACGACCCTTCACTGTCTGTGACTGGCTCATCTCACTTCATGTTCTCCGGGTCCATCCATTTTCCTGCAAAGGACATCATTTTGTTCTTCATTGCTGAGTAGAATTCCACTGTGTGTATAGCCCACACTTTTGTGATCCATTCGTCTGTTGGTGGACACCGAGGTCGGTTCCGTCATTGGTGACGCCGGCTCTTCTGCTCACGGCTGTGTGACTCTGGCACGTCCCACGGGAGGAGTGACTCCGCCCCTCTGGGCCTCAGTTTCCTCTGGTGCCCTGCCTTCCGGGTTGTCTGAGGGTGGACTGAGAGGAGCCTGTGAAGGTGGTCGCTCAGTGGGGTGCAGGCTGTGCAGGCCTGTCCGGTCCCCCCGGGCTGTGCGGTACCAGGCTTTGGATGTGGTCTAGCCTGCGAAGACTCCTGTGGAAAGCTTCCCCGTGGCCACCCCTCCACCTGCAGGCAGCGCTGGCTCTTTCTTCCCCTTTACTCTTTTTTTTTTTGGTACTGAGGCTCGAACTCAAGGGCATTCTACCTCCGAATACAGGCCCAGTCCTATTTTATTTTATTTATTTTTTTGGCCCGAGGGATTGAACCCAGGGGCATTCTACCTCCGAGCTACACCCCCAGCCCTATTTTTTATTCTTTATTTTGAAACAGGGTCTCACTAAGTTGCGGAGGGCCTCACTAAGTAGCTGAGGCTGGCCGCGAACCTGGATCCTCCTGTCTCAGCCTCCCAAGTACTGGGATTACAAGTATGCACCACCATGCCCGGCTCAATTTAGGGTTTTCATGTTTTTTTTAATTTTTCTTTTTTTTATGCGGTACCGGAGATTGAACCCAGGGGCATTCTACCTCTGAGCTACACCCCCAGCCCTATTTTTATTCTTTATTTTGAAACAGGGTCTCACTAAGTTGTGGAGGGCCTCACTAAGTAGCTGAGGCTGGCTGCGAACCTGGATCCTCCTGTCTCAGCCTCCCAAGTACTGGGATTACAAGTGTGCGCCACCATGCCCGGCCTATTTTATTATTTTATTTTGAAACAGGGTCTAAGTTGCTGAGGCTGGCCTCCAACCTGTGATCTTCCTGTCTCAGCCTCTCAAGTACTGGGATTACAGGCGTGTACCACCAGGTCAGGTCTCTTGGGTGTTCTTTGAAAGATAGAGAGAAAATTTAAAAAGCTAAGGAATTGGAGCCCCAAGGCAACAGGTTGAATTCCGGCCTCACCACACACACATGTTTATTGTAGGAAAATCATTAGTATCTCAGTATTAGATCATATTGTTGGCCCGTTCTTTATTATGTAGTCATGACCTTTGCCACATATATGACTTTGCAATTCCTGCTAAAGAGTGTCTTCCCCTGACCTTTGACCTCGGGGTCCGCCATACGACTTGCTTTAGTCAATAGGACAAGGGGAAGCGTCAGCGTGCTTGTTCCAACAGATGTCTCACGTGCTTTAGGCAATTCTCCCACTCTCCTGCCTGGAAAGAGCGTTCTCAAACTGGCTGCTTGTCCCTGGAAGAGACTGAGAGACATGTGGAGCTCAGCCACCCCGACTGAGCTGCCTGTGCAGAGCCCAGCTCTAAAAATCCCGCCCTGAGCCCACTTGTAAGAGTGTGGGCAGTAATAAATGATGGTGCCAGGTGTGGTGGCGCACGCCTGTAATCCTATTACTCGGGAGGCTGAGACAGGAGGTTCGTAAGTTCAAGGTCAGCCTCAGCAATTTAGTGAGACCCTCAGCAACTTAGTGAGATCCTGTTTCAAAATTAAAAAAAAATTAAAGCTGGGGGTCTAGCTTAGAGGTAGAACACCCCTGGGTTCAATTCCCAATAACACACACACACACGATGGCTGCTGGGAGCCCCTGAAGTTTGGGCTGGTTTGTTCCTCAGCAGTAGTTGACGAGTACACTCTCTGAGGGATGCTGAGAACTTTCTTGAGGGGCTACTATAGGATTAGGTGACATTGAGGATAAAATATAAACTTCAATGCCTGGCTCATCCTGTGTGCACAAAAATGGCCGTGACTGGTTGCTCAGAGAGTTCAAGCTGGATTGACCTTGCAGCCCAGCAATTAGAAGTGGGGACTGTGCTACTATAACAGAATAACCACGACTGGGAAACTTGTAAAGTCTAGGGGTTTGTTTCTTACATTGCTGGAGGCTGGGAAGCTTGGTCCCCAGTACAGTGGTGTAGAGGTAGTGGTACCTTTAAGAGGCGGGGCCCAGTGGGAGGGAATTAAGTCCTGGGGGCTCCTCCTCCTGTTGGGCCAATTCCCAGCACATGGAGTGGGGTGAGCGCCCCAGCAATGGTTCGTTCCTGGCAGAATGGATGGGTGGGAAGCAAGGCCACCCCATGGGGGCCCTTCTACACTCAGCAGGTTTCCGGTCTGTTTTAAATTTCATTTAAATTGATTTAAATTTCAGTATCCACTTGCCCAGTGGCCAGTGTAGGACAGTGCGGGTCTAGTGTCTGGTCACAGGACCCTGAAATAAACACAGACTCATGAACCACGATAAGCGTGGCGATGAGTGTCCCCTAAGGCTCCTGTGCTGGAGGTCCCCAGGGCGGCGAGGTCCAGAAGTGGCCTTGGGAGGTGGCCGGCTCCAGAGGGCTCTGATCTCGGCAGTGGGCCCCTCCATTGGTAGCCAGATACGCCTGGGAGGTGTTGGGAGTTGTAGGGAGGGGAGCTGGTTGGAGGAGATGGGTAACTGGGGGCACGCCCCGGGAGGGTTCATCTCCTCCCCAGCTCCCTGCTCACGCTCTCTCCCTCTGCTGCCAGGAGCGGAGCAGCTCTCCTCCACCATCTCCTTCTGCCCCGATGTTCCGTCTCGCCTCAGGCCCAGAGCGATGGAGCCAGCCCACTATGGACTGAGCCTCTGCAGCCATGAGCCAAAACCACTCTTTCCTCTTCTAAGTTGGCCTTCTCAGCATATCACGCAGTGACGGAAAGCTGGCTAACACAGCGTCCAAGCTCGGCGATTCAGAGAAAGTGTTGCTGACCATTTTTATCTAAGTTCTTACTCACCCTTGTTAGAACCACGTTGTCAACATGAGACTTACATAATTTAGAATTATTAAATTTGCCCGTTTACTTGCTTCTGTCTGCCTCATTTGCTAAACTAAGGGCTCCAGAGGGTTACTGCCTGTTCTTGTCTGATTTCCTCAGTTTCCCCAGGGCTTAGCATTCTTAGTACCTGGCTTTGCCCGGCAGGGACTAGGGGTGAGGCCAGTGGGGTACTGTTCTGGGGTGAAAATTTGTTTTTTGGTGGTACTGTGGATTGAACCTAGGGGCATTCTACCTCCAAGCTATATCCCCAGACTTTAAATTTTTTTTTTCAGTTTTGAAATAGGGTCTCACTAAGTTGCTGAGGGCCTCACTAAGCTGCTAAAAAGCCTGTGATCCTCCTGTCTCAGCCTCCCAAGTCCTGGGATTACAGGTGTGCGCCACCACATCTGGCCTGGGGTGCAAAATTTAAGGGGAAGGAGAACACAGAAAGAAAAACCCCTCAGAGATAAAAAGTAAATACTATTTGAATGCAATATTTTAAGAAGTCAAAATGAGTGCAAGAATTTCACTAGAAAAAAATCAATTTTTCAAATAAAGACAAGATCCACACTATTGTTGATTTTTCCTTTTCCTTTGTCTTTGGGCTCAAATATGGCTTGGTGCATACTGATCTTGTCTTTATAAGAAACTTTGAAATTGGGCTCATTATGAATCTTTTGGCATTAATTTTGGTTTCTAAAAATGGTGCCTTGAAATAGTATATATGTTGAGCTCTGTCTTTTGCTGGGCCCTTAAGTTTTGTGACTAGAGGTGAATTCCTTATCTGCAACACATGGACCATTCCCTGGGACTTGCTACACAGAAGGCCCTCAGAAAAATAATTTTTTTTTGTGTGGTACCTGGGATTGAACCCAGGGGCATTCTACCTCTGGGCTACACCCCCAGCCCTATTTTTTATTCTTCATTTTGAAACAGGGTCTCACTAAGTTGCAGAGGGCCTCACTAAGTAGCTGAGGCTGTCCACGAACCTGCGATCCTCCTGTCTCAGTCTCCCAAGTACTGGGATTACAAGAGTGCGCCACCATGTCCGGCTAAGAAAAAAAAATTTTTTTTTTTGGTGGTACTGGGGATTGAACCCAGGGGCACTCTACCACTGAGCTACACCCCTAGCCTTTGTTTAGTTCTAATTTTGAATCAGGGTCTCTCTAAGTTACTGGATGTTGGTTTCGAAACCTGTGATCTTCCTGTCTCAGCCTCCCAAGTATTGGTGGGATTACAGGCGTGCACCGTGGCGCCCAGCTTCAGGAAATATTTATTGGATGAGTAAAGGTGGACACTGGTATTTCTGTTTGCCAGGGCAGGGGAGCTCAGGGAAGGCTTTGGGAGCTAGAGCAAGTTGTCCCACATGGGAAAGGGGCTGGGCTTCTACCTGGACCGTTTTTCTTCCATGCCTGGGCATTTGTGCACGGTGTCCAGCTGCCTCCCCTTCTCCTTCTAGGAGCATCTTGTCCCAGGGTGAAACCTCAGGGCAGAGGAGGCCAGTGGTAGGGACAGGGGACAGAAAGACGGGGAACTGGAGGGGGCGGAACACGCATTCCAGGCCTGGGGCCTGAGGACTGGGCTTTGCACATTGCAGGCGAGAGAGGCTCCCTGCCTCTGTCCCTCACTGTAAATCGTCCCCCAATCGCTGGGCTGACAGAGATGGATACCCAGGGCTCACAGCACAATTAAGTGTCGCCGGGCGTCTCGCGGGGGAAGGAGGCAGTCGGTGTAGTTGCGAATGCTTGGGGGTAATTTTCTAATGTCCCCTCCGCCATTACAGACGCTGGGCTCCAATTTCTTATCATATGTAATTCCTAATGATCTCTCTGTTATGTCCTGTTTTATTAAAGCGTCATTGAACTATACCCTATTGATTTAGATTTCACAGACAATTGAAATTTAAATTGACTCCAAATTGAATGTCTCCATGTAATCTCTGTTCTGCAATAAAGATAGATAAAATGCTTCTATTTTTGATAACAACTTCTACTTGAGGCACATTTTAATTTTGGGAGGGAAGGAAAAAAATGCGAAAGAGTCTTGACTTTCTTTGAAAAGTGGTTGATGGTTCGGGATCCGGGAGGTTTTTTATTTTTTTTGGTTGTTTTTCTCTGGGGTGTGATGCTGGCGTTATTGAATTCTGGAATATCAGAGCTGGCTCGCAGACGGGAGCAGAAGGTGACTTAATCTGGCCCATTAATTAATTCATTAGGTGATCCGGGCGCCAATCCATCCATTTGTCCAGTAAGCGCGGCCCGCAGGAGTGCCGGGGGCGGGTGGGAAGGCAGAGCTGGGACTCGTCCCCCATGGTGGCCCGGCTCAGTTGAGGGCTGGTCCAGAGAGCCATCCTGCAGGGAGAAAGCAGGGACACAGCCGTAACCTGTCCCTGTCCCCACCCAAGCCAGAACCTTCCCGCCCTCTTTCCCTTCCTCTCTCCTCTAATGATGGGGGTAGGAGTGGGGTCATGGGAAGGATGAGCGGAAGCGGGAAGGAAGGGCCATCATGGATTCTCTGCTCCTGATGCGATAGATGGTCTAGGAAAGGGAGAGTCAGAAAAGCCTCTCTCCGAAGCTGGAGACATTGAACTTGAGATCCTTCCAGAACAAAACACGAGCCATCATCGTTTCTAGAAGGTTCTAGATGTCCAGGCAGATCTTACCCCACCCGAATCCCAGCCTTCAGGAGACATGGTTGAAAGGAGGAAGGGGGTATTTATTTCCTGTTACTGCTGTCACCAATGACCACGGACATAGCAGCTTAGAGCGACACACACGTTTGCAGTTCTGGCGGTAAGAAGTCCAAGGTGGATCTCACAGGCTACGAGCAAGATGCCAGTCGGCAGAGCTGTGTTTCTTCTAGAGGCTCCGAGAGTCAACCTGTTTCCTTACTGTATTAGTCAGCGTTCTGCTGCTGTGACCAAAACACCCGACGAGAACAACTTAGAGGAGAAAGGATTCATTTGGGCTCATGGTTTTAGAGGTGCGGTCCACAGTCGGCCGGCTCCAAGGCAGACACGTCATGGCGGCAGGGTGTGGCGGGGGAGAGTTGCTCGGCTCATGGCAGCCGGGAAGCAGACAGAGTAGAAGACAGGTTGGGCCCACGGACAGGGATAGTGTGGCCCCTCCAGCCACGCCCCACCCGACTCTAGAGTCTCCCGCCTCCCCGCGGTGTGTTCACATTATTAATCTACCCACATTATTAACTGACCCACTGATGAGGTGGGAGCCCTCAGAATCCAGTCTTTTCACCCCTGAACATGGCTGCATTGCCTGGCACAGGAGCTTTTGGGGGGCATCGTGGATCTACCCCATAACACCTACCTTTTCCAGCCTCGGGAGGCTGCCCACATTCCTTGACTCCTGGCCTCTTCCTCCATCTGCAAAACCCGCAGTTTGGCATCTTCAAGTCTGTCTGACCTCTGACCTCTGCCGCACCCCCACATCTCTCCATCTGACTCCTGTGGTTACACGGGGCCGCCGGGCTGAGCCGGATCATCTTTCCACCCCAGAGGCCTTAGTGTAGCCACACGGGCAAAGGCCCTTTTGCCACACAAGGTGTTCCCGGGTTCCGGGGATGATGATGGGGACATCTCGGGGGGCTTTATTCTGTCTCCCAAAAGGTACTGGAGATGGCTATGTCACAGCAACCATGGGTCACCCGGAGTTTTCCTTCATGAGCATCGCTTTACAACCAAACCCACGGGAGTCACCCCAAGATGGCAGCCTGCTGTGGAGACGAGGGCTGGAGACGGAGCTCGGGACCCTGTGCTCCCCCTCTCCATCTCATCGAGGGGTCTCTGAGATTCTGGAAGCAGGGCCCCGGGGACAATTTGAATGCGGCGCGTAAGTGAAAACCCGGGTTGTGTTTTTCCAGATTTCTCTGCCCTAGTCACAGAGGACTTACGGCATTGTAGAAAAAAATGCAGAGAAAGGTTTCTTTTTACGAAGGCTGGAGGACCCCGGGGTCTGTCAGTCAGTGAATGGGGCTGACCAGAGGATAAGGTGGGACTCATCTATTCAATAAAAGCCTATTGGTGCCACAGTGAAATTTCTAGCCGAGCGCAGGAGCCAGAAATGTGAAGGGTGGTCACCATCCAATGCCATAAGGGCCTTCTTGGGGTTAAACAAGGGTGTAGGGAGGAAAAGAGGGGAGCCCCAGGCCCACCCTGGGGGTGTCAGATATGGCTTCCTACAGATCATAACCTCTAGGCGGATACCCGCAGTGATCCTACAGGAGGAGGGAGCCAGGAGAGAGAGAGAGAGAGAGAGAGAGAGAGAGAGAGAGAGATCAGTGTGTGCAAAGGTCCTGAGGTGAGAGAGAGAGAGAGAGAGAGAGAGAGAGATATCAGTGTGTGCAAAGGTCCTGAGGTGAGGGGGGGGCGCGTGTGTGTGAGAGCCAGCAAGCTCACTGGGGGGACTGAAGGAAGTCAAGCCGATCAGAGCGCGGAGCTCGGGAGACTCATCCGAATGGGGCTCAGGGGTCTCTCAACCTCCGTCCCTGGAGCTGTACGCGAGCACAAGGCTCTCCGTGGTCTTCTTCAGCATCTGTCTTCCTCGCTGAGTTGTGAGCTGCAGTAGCTGTGTCTGTCGTAGTCACGGTGAATCTCAGGAGTCAACTCCCCACCCATACCTAGTACTGAATGAATGAATGAGGGTTGAGAGGCGGGCGTGAGCCAGATCCTAGGATTTATTTATTTATTTAATTAATTTTTTTTTTGCGATACTGGGGATGGAACCCAGGGGCATTCTACCTCCGAGCTCCACCCCCAGCCCTATTTTTTATTCTTTATTTTGAAACCGGGTCTCACTAAGTTGCGGAGGGCCTCACTAAGTAGCTGAGGCTGGCCACGAACCCGGATCCTCCTGTCTCCGCCGCCCAAGCACTGGGATTACAAGTGTGCGCCACCACGCCTGGCTTGGATCCTAGGATTTGAACGTGATGGTCGGTTGTGCGGCTTCTCTGCATGGCGGGTGACCTGCAGTGGGTCTGGTTCCCATTTCAGGGTACTAGGGGATCACAGAGACATTAGGTGGGAGGGGTCATGGGAGGGCGGGGGTCGGAAGAGGGACACGTTGATGAAGATGCCCCACGATGGGGACCGGCTCAGAAGTCCCATGTAAATACCAAGAGTGCCGGGTTCCCGCCATCTTGGCATGTATCGGCTGTGGTCCCTCCTGTCTGACCCCGAGGCCCGTCGGATGTCTCTCTCAGCCGGGATGGGCTGTTTGTGAGTGTTGTCTTGAGCTCCCCAGCCGTCAGAGCTGTGGGCTGAACCAGCTTGTACTGATCAATCGGCAGCGTGGTGGCATTCGGTTCTGGCAGCCCTAAATGGGTCCAGACCCCTCCCCACCTCCCTCCTCCCTGCCCCGTCCCCTGCCGTCCTCTCCCACCTTCTCCCCCTCCGTTCATCTCACACATCCTGTCCTTCCTCGCTACCCCATTTCACTGTGCTGGGCTGTATACTATTCCACCCGCCGCCTCCCTTCCGGCCCACGCCTTTCCATTCTGTCTACTCGGGACCTCCCTGCTCCTCCTACTCATCCTCCATGTTTGCGAATATTTCCAACACGCCTTCAAGGTGCAAGGCCTGAGTGTTTGAGGACCTGCTTTGGAGACAGGGACACAGTGACTGACAGGTGCCTGTTCCCACCTCCTTCAACCTCAGCTCAGCCTGCCGCTGAGCCGTGGGCGGGGGGCATCCCACGATGGTCCCGTTATTATTATTATTCTACTGGGGCTTCAACCCAGGGGGTGTTCTACCTCTGAATTACACCCTCAGCCCCCCTTTTATTATTACTTTTTGTTTTAAAACAGGGTTTTGCTAGGGTGCTGGGAATCTGGCTAAGTTGTTGAGACTGGCCTCGAACCTGCTATCCTCCTGTCTCAGCCTCCCAAGTACCGGGGTTGCAGGGGTGTGCCACTACGCCCGGCTTGGTCTGGTTTTTGATAAGCAGAATCTCGCTTCCCATTTTGGGTCTCATTTTGGGGAGCCTTGCAGGGGCTCTCAGCAGAAGAGGAGTGGGTGGTTAGATATCAAGTCACAGTATCAACTTCACGTGTTTGCACCCCGACTCTCCTGTGGGTAGGGGGCTTTCCAGAAGCCTAGAGGCTCAGGGGAGCCCCGGGAGTCCGCTGCACCCCACGGCTCAGCAGGCCCCTCACGCATGCGCAGGATGAGGGCTCCAGGTCCCCCGGGTTCACTGCGTGCTGGGTGTTTATAGAACCTGCTGCTAAGTTCCCAGACCCCTCCCCAGGGTGGGGACCCCAAGGCCACCGAAGACCCCAAGGCGCAGGTGCTCTCTCTCTGCCTTCTCCCCGCAGCCCCCTCTTCCCCAGGCCGTACCCTGCCGCCCTTGAGTCTCCGGGCTGGGGGCGGGGAGCACCTGGCTCATAATTGCTGCTTAATAAAGGAATCAATCCTCATTAGGGCTTGATTGGTCATTAGCCTGATTATCCTGCGAGCAGAGGGCTGGGGGAGTTTTTAGAATGCCGATGGGGAGAGAGAGAGAGAGGAAAAAGAGAGAGAGAGAGAGAGAGAGAGAGAGAGAGAGAGAGAGACAGACAGGCAGGCAGGCAGACGGACAGACAGAGACAGACAGACAGGCAGGCAGGCAGGCAGGCAGACAGATATTCACTGGTGCTTTTCAAAAACTGGCGATTTTCATGTGAAGTCAAGGAACCCTGAAATTTCTTTCTTTCTTTCTTTTTTGGTGCTGGGGACTTAACCCAGGGGCATTCTACCTCTGAACTACACCCCCAGCCCTATTTTATTTTTTAATTTTGAAACAGGGTCTCACCAAGTTGCTGAGAGCATCACTGAGTTGCTGAGGCTGGCCTTGAACCTGTGATCCTCCTGTCTCAGCCTCCCAAGTACTGGGATCACAGGCGTGCACCACCACGCCCGGCTTGAAACTTCATTTTTAATCTCTGCAGATTCCCAAGTTAGGCAATTGGATCTTGCCTCGCATGGATACTTAAATAATTGTAATTTCTTTTTTTTTTTTGTGGTACCGGGATTGAACGCAGGGGCGTTCTACCTCCGCGCTATACCCCCGGCTCTATTTTTTTATGCTTTATTTTTGAAACCGGGTCTCATGAAGTTGCGGAGGGCCTCACTAGGTAGAGAGAGAGAGAGAGAGACAGAGAGAGAGGGAGGGAGAGAGAGAGAGAGAGAGAGAGAGAGAGAGATATGGATCAATTGATCGATCGCGCACACGCGCATGTGCACTGAGGCTGGCCGCGAACCCGGATCCTCCTGTCTCCGCCTCCCAAAGTACTGGGATTACAAGCGTGCGCCACCACGCCCGGCAAATAATTGTAATTTCCCTGAGATGTGAGACTTGAGACTTCTTTTGGGTATCCACCATCTAGGGCTGACAAAGGTCTCATCACCAATAGCATTGGCCATCCCTGACCCCACAGGGATATGCACAGTGCCTTCTTTACGTGTGTGTGTGTGTGTGTGTGTGTGTGTGTGTGAGAGAGAGAGAGAGAGAGAGAGAGAGAGAGGGAAAGGGAGGGAGAGAGATACACGAGGGATTGAACCCAGGGGTATTCTGCCTCTAAGCTACACTCCCAGCCCTATTTAATTTTTAATATTTTTTTTTGAAACAGGGTTTCACTAAGTTGTGGAGGGCCTCACTAAGTTACTGAGGCTGGTCTCGAACCTGCGATCCTCCTGTCTCAGCCTCTCAAGTACTGGGATTACAGGCACTGTGCCACCTCACCAAGCTCATTACCTCTTAAAACACCAGCTGCTATATTCCTGGGCTGCCCACATGCTGCTGTGGGTAATGTTTTTCTTTCATTTTTTTTTTCAGGTACTGGGGATTGAACCCAGGGGCATTCTACCTCCGAGCTAGTCCCCCAGCCCTATTTTTTATTCTTTATTTTGAAACAGAGTCTCACTAAGTTGCGGAGGGCCTCACTAAGTAGCTGAGGCTGGCCACGAACCCAGATCCTCCTGTCTCAGCCTCCCAAGTACTGGGATTACAAGCGTGCGATGTTTTTCTTACAGTGGCGTTTTGTTTGTTTGTTTGTTTGTTGTGGTACTGGGGATTGAACCCAGGGGCATCCTACCTCTGAGCTACGCCCCAATCCTATTTTATCCTTTTATTTTGAAACAGGGTCTCACTAAGTAGCAGATGGCCTCACTACTTGCTGAGGCTGTCCTTGAACCTGCGATCCTCCTGTCTCAGCCTCCCCAAGTACTGGGTTACAAGCGTGCGCCACCACGCCCGGCTTACAGTGGTGTTTTAACTACCTCTTCTTCCTTTCTTAGTCTATTCTCCTATTCTAACCTCATGATATTTTACTTGTGTTTTTTTCCTCTAGCACACGAAGACAAAAAAGTCAACAACAAAAAATTAAAAACACGTTCATGTGTCTGCTACCAAAAGTCACCTTGCTAGCTGTGAGCGGTGCTTATTCTACCCTTTGGAAAATACTATTTTATAGCTTGCAAACTTTTAAAAAATAAATATAAATTAAATAATCGATGTGAAGTTTAAAAGGCTGCACAGCTGCAACCCTGAATGAGACACAGGATTCCTTCAGTGTAGGCTCTGACACTGTTGGAAATAGTATTTAAAACAGTGCTGTAGAGCCGGGCGTGGTGGTGCACGCTTGTAATCCCAGTACTTGGGAGGCTGAGACAGGAGGATCTGGGTTCGTGGCCAGCCTCAGCTACTTAGTGAGGCCCTCTGCAACTTCGTGAGACCCGGTTTCAAAATAAAGAATAAAAAATAGGGCTGGGGGTGTAGCTTGGATGTAGAATGCCCCTGGGTTCCATCCCTAGTACCACAAAACAAAACAAAACAAAACAAAACAAAACAAAACAAAACACCAGCTCTGTGTTTCTAGTGGAGGTTTGTATACAGTCCCCTGGAGGTCTATATTTCTGTGGATTTTTTTGTATTGATTTTGGGGCATGGATGGGTTTAAGCCCTAAAACCTCCGTGAAGTAGAAACCAGATTTATCATTAAGGATTTAAAAATCCTAGTATGTTTAGACCCATTCGTTGCATTTGGAGGAATTTATCAGAAGGAAATAATTCAGAATACAGGTGACAGTTTATCTATGAAAATATTGGAGG
Source organism: Glis glis (assembly GCA_004027185.1). NCBI lineage: Eukaryota > Metazoa > Chordata > Mammalia > Rodentia > Gliridae > Glis > Glis glis. The sequence goes on along the minus strand of PVJS01034503.1, from coordinate 301 downwards.
TGACGGTATACAGATTTGAAAAATATTAGTCCACCCAAGTATCCAATGGGATGAGAAGGGCTAGTTTGAAAGGCGAGTTTTATAAAGTTAGGAGCCTTGGGGGATTCTGATGCTGAGAGGAGGCAGGTAGCACAGTGCCGGGCACAGATGAGGCCCTGGGACTCCTAGTCAGAGGTTAACTGGCTCATTAAAATGATAGTGACCGCTGGGCGTGGTTGCGCACACTTGTAATCCCAGTACTTTGGGAGGCGGAGACCGGAGGATCCGGGTTCGCGGCCAGCCTCAGCTCTCTCTCTCTCTC
>PVJS01034502.1:0-21540 GCA_004027185.1 Glis glis | reverse complement strand
CTCCTTCCCTCCCTCCCTCCCTCCCTTCCTCCGTCCCTCTCTTTCTCCTCCTCCTCCTCCTCCTCCTCCTCTTCCAACTCCTCCTTCATGGTATTGGGGATTGAACTCAGGGGTGTTCTACCTCTGAGCTACACCCCCAGCTCTATTTTATTTATTCATTTATTTTTGTGTTACTGGTGATTGAACCCAGAGAATTCTACCTTTGAGCTACACCCTTAGTCTCACCCCCCCTTTTTTAAAATTTTGAAACAGAGTCTCGCTAGGTTGCTTAGAGTCCTGTTAAATTGCTGAGGCTGGTCTCAAACCTGTGATCTTCCTGTTTAAGCCTCCTTAATACTGGGATTATAGGTGTGTGCCTCCGTGCCTGGCCTGGTTTCTATTTCTGAAATAGGGTTTCTCTGAGTTGCTGAGACTGGCCTCGAATCTGTGATCCTCCTGTCTCAGCCTCTCAAGTACTAGGATTCCAGGTGCCTGCTACCACCCCCAGCTAGTTTTCTTTTACTGACAGACAGGAGACTGTAAATCGAGAAAAGCAGCAGTAGAGGTCGTCTCCTGTGGACATGTATCTTGTGGCGAATGGCCCCTTCAAGTGAGTTGTACAAACATACCCTTTAGTCTCAAACTTCCTTTTATTTCTGGCTCTAGAGAATGCCAGAGAACACAGAGGTTATCATATGAAGACAGAAGTAGTTTGAATACAAATTTAGGGATTAAAAAAGACCGAGCTTATTAACTTAGATAAGTTGGCTAGGAAAAATAGATCTGACTTTAGCACACATTTTTTTTTTTTCCTGGCCAGTTCGAGAGGCAGTTGGAGAATCAAAAGTTTTGAAAAGCATGACACATCAGGCGAATTCACAAGCAACTTTCCCCGTAAAACGAGCTCAAAGGCACAGAAGCAGAAAGGAGGGTTTCTGTGCCTGCCACAAGCCCACTCCCTTGAAGGTGTCCCGTCGCGTTTATAAGCTAAATTGCAGCCCATCTAATGGGTGGACAGAGCCAGTGCAGTCCCTGGCGCACACGTTCCATCTGTGGGCCATTAGAAGCGGGCTCCAGCCACCCCATGTCATCCTCATTAAACACTAATCAAAAGGCGGGGGCTCATCCTCTTGCAGCGCTCCCCATTTCTTTTAATGCACCTGCAAATAAAATGAAATGGGCTTAATGGACTGAGCCTTTGACTGATTCTCACAGCTCGGCGGCATGGTCACTCGTTGCTTCTCCTGGTAATTTACAAGGTTTCCTGCTGTATGATAAAACACAGGTGCTCCGGCTGTCATCCCAAGCAATGATTTATTAGCTTCAGTGCTACCCCGGACCTCAGGCAGCAGGCACTAAATCAAGAGCATATATACTGAAATAATATGTTTTCCAATGATGACCCATGGAGACTCTTTAGCGGCTCCTGCCCTTTACCCAGCTGCGCGTGGTCCTGCCATTTCTCCTCATTATTTTAAAGCCCACAGGATTCACTTCCTGTCTTAATTTCTCACCTGCCAGGATGGCCTCAGAGCCAGCTTTATTGCTATAGATTTCTAGTTGATCCCTCACACCACCAAACAGTTCCAGCTAATGAGGAGGAGAAAGAGAACCTCAGGGGCTTTATTTATTTATTTATTTGGCCGCAGGGACACTCAGAATCTGTATTCCGGGCTTTACTTTGATATAGTTACTAGACAATAAAAGCTCACAATGTCCTTTTAAATAACCTTGCTTTGAGGTTAAAGATGTCTGGACATTCATTTGAAACATTTCATCGACTGAAGTTTTCTGCATGGAAATTTGTTAAGAGGTCCTGCCTTCTTATTTTCATGACGGTGACTATCAATCAAAGTGACTTCTTGTTGATTATTAGAGAGCCCTATGAACATATTAGAGACATCTTTAATTACTATTAAATGCCTGCCAAACGTGGGCACAGGAAAAAAAAACACACCATGCAGTCAATCAAAATGGAAGCATGGTATGGATTCTGAATTTTAATGAGAGGACAGATCAGAGACTTGAAGGGGGTCTTAGTAGGTAAGAAAGTAAAAATAGGAAGGAAAACATCTCAAATCATATTGAAAATTGAAAATATCAGTACTAGAACAAAAAAGCCAGGTCTGTTGTGTGCACATAGAAATGTATCACTTTTTTTTGTGTGTGTGATGCTGGGAATTGAACCCAGGGGCATTCTATCTCTGAACTACATACATCCCAACCTTTTTTAAAAAATTTTTTTATTTGGAAATAGGGTCTCACTAAGTTGCTGACAGCCTCATAAAGTTGGTGAGGCTGGCTTCAAACCTGTGATCCTCCTGTCTCAGCCTCCCAAATACCAGGATTACAGGTGTGTGCCCGACTGAATGTATTACTTCAAATCTCACTACGGTGTATAATTACAAAGCACCGATAGAATACAATAAAATAAAAATAAAGAATAATGACAAGAATGAAAAGCCAATGATGTAAAAGATTAAGATAATATATTATCTTATATATTAATAAGATAATATATATTAATTATATATTAATATAATAATATATTAATATATTATTAATATATTAAGATTATAGCCGGGGGTGGTGGCGCATGCTTGTAATCCCAGTACTTTGGGAGGCGGAGACCAGAGGATCTAGGTTCGTGGCCAGCCTCAGCTCTCTCTCTCTCTCTGTCTCTCTCTCTCTCCTTATTGAGGCCCTCTGCAACTTCGTGAGACCCGGTTTCAAAATAAAGTATAAAAAATAGGGCCGGGGGCGTAGCGCGGAGGTAGAACAACCCTGCGTTCAATCCCCGGTACCGCAAAAAAAAAGAAAAAACGATTATATACAACAGATAAAGGAATCTCGAACTTCACTTTTTTTTTATTATCAGTGCATACGCCACTGGCAAGACCTCAGTGTTCCTGTGTTTGCAAGTTTTACAGCCAGTTCTTCCCATCCCAGACAATTCATCTAAGCTTTAGCCCTTATTGGTTAACCTAGAAAGAGGACCCCCCTCTTTGAGCAAAGCCGTGGGGGTGTGTGGGCGTGCTTTCCTTGCAGGTGTGTCTGTAGGGTCACAGGTGCAGTACAGGTGTAGGGAGCTGTGAGAGCGTTTGTGGCTGAGGATTTGCTAACACAGAAGCGAGGGGACTGGTGGTAAAGATGATGGAGATGTCTGGGTATGCTCAAAGTTAATGGCTACGTTAAAGGGAGAAGTGAAAATACATGCGACCCTCCCTCCAAGGTGATATTCAAAACGGTCCACAATGGGGAGGCGCGGTGCTGATCTTTAGAAGGACCACAGCCCTCGGCCTGTGGGGCGGTCTTGGATAACTCTGCTGGGTCAGGCCTCAGGCCCCTGGTGGCTGCATGGTGGGAGGTGTGGGGGTCCTGGGAGAGGACTGGGCAGCCAAGGTTGTGAGGAGAATGTGGACTGGGAAGAAAAAACTTCAATATGTCAGTAACTGCTCAGCTACACCAGTGCATGCTGGGTGATTTTCAGCCCGGCCACATTTTTCTTCCCTGCGTGTTAGTTCATAATACTGCAGAATGTTTCTCTTTTGTTTTTTTTTTCCTCTTAAATTGTGTAATGAAAGAGCTGAGTCTTTAAAGAGCATTAAGCATTGCAAGGCACTAATTTTCCTCCTCCAACAACCTGCCTTCCCAGCCCAAAAGCAACCCAAGTCCTGGGCCCCGGTCCTGGTGATCCTAACCAGCTATGTCACTGGACTTTCAGAACCATCTCGCAGCTGCTCCCTGAAGTTGGTTTTTTAGACTGAAGATTAATTCTGCTGCTCTATGAGGTGCGACAACATCTCAAGCTGCCTTAGATCCTAAAAAAGGCTATCTTTACTGTATTTGGGAAAGAAAATTGAGTAAACGAGTGGAAAGTGAACTCGAATAGCTATTTACACAATTTTCTTCTAGTGAGGTTTTATACAGAAAAGATACTCAAAAGTACTAGCTCAATAAACAAAGGAGTAAATGAATTTAACAGCATTATACTTAAATTATACAACTAGAGAATTTCTATCTATTGTGTATTTTTCAACTATCAATCAACTATCACCATCATCATCTACCTTGTTATTCTTAATAATTTATAAACAATACAAACAAGTAATACAAAGTATAAGCAATATACTCTCCATTCTTTTTCTTAATGGCATAATTCCCCATTGAACAGAGGGAATGTGCTCTCTCTAACCTGCTACTTACTGGCGGATATTTGAATTATTTCTTATTTTCAATCTTAACAGAGCTATAGTGCTCATCTTTAAAAATTTGTTAAAGTATTTACATAAGATAAATTCTAGGCAGGGAATTGAGGTGAGAAGAGGTACACATTGAGGTAAGAAAGGGAATTACATGTGAAATTATAATTCATATTGCCAGGACACTCCCAAAAGCACTGTACCAATTTATACTCCAACTAGACAGTTATATGAGAGTATTTGTTTCTTCACATCCTCAACAAATACTGATGATACAGTTTTTCAAAACTGTTAGTCTAAGAGGTAAAGAATTGCACTTCATTATTGCTTAAATATTTCTAGTGATTGGTATTTCTAGTGATTGGTAAATATTTCTAGTGATTGGTATTTCTAGTGATTGGTAGAACTGAAAATGTTTCCATGTTAATGACATTTATATTTCTTGCAAGAATTTCTAGCTTATGTCTTTTGCTATTTTTCAGTGTGGTACTTGCCCCATTTTTCTTATTGATTTATAAGACCTCTTTATATATTAGGGAATTATATCTTTTGTGATTTGGATTTCATTTTTGCAACTTTGTTTTTAACTTTGAATACATCATATTATATCATATTTTGTTCTATAGAACATAATTTTCATATAATTATTTATCATTTTTTCTTATGGTTTTTAGATCATGTTTAGAAAAGCTTCCTCACTCCAAAATTAGAGTAAAATACAATTATGGATCTCTCCTAGTCCTCTATATTTTCATGATTTTACAGTTGAATCTTTGTTCCCTATGAGGTTTTCTAATTTCTATTTGAAGACTTCCAGAGGAAGACAATGTATGTCCTTTCTGATTAACACATTCTAATCTTTAGCCCCTATTCTAAAGATAATGTTTCTTAGAGACAGAATTCGAAAGCTAAAGAAATAATCTTTGCTATTATTAAAATAAGGGAGCTGCAATCTTGAGAGGTTAATGAACAGAGTGACTTAGTGAGAGAGGAGAAGGTAAACCGCAGGGCTCTGATTTCTGGCTTAGGAACCTTTTCCCTGTGTTATACTGACACTGAAAACATTAAAGCAAATCCTTCAGGTCCAGGTTAAAGTGCTCCTTTATGTTTTGTGTCGTCAGTGGAAATATGTTTTATCCTCTTCATGTCTATAGAAATCATGCCTATGTTAATTTCTCTGCAGCTATTTTTCTTCACATTTAATGAGCGGGCACAGGTGTTATACACTTGAGAACTATGTGTAACGTGTGTTGAAGGAGAGTGTGGCGGGGAAAAGCCAGACTCGCAGAAGTGCTGGATGGTGACCACTCTTATCACAAGTGACTGTGCTCATTTAGTTTCGGGAAATGTTGTTGATCCTTTAGGAAGCAGCAGAGAACCTTCTCAAATTCACGTGTGGAGTCATTGGCCATTTGAGAAAGAAGATATGCAGTGAAGTATAACGTTTGCATTCACTAAAGAGCGCGTTCGATTCCACAGTAAGAGAAAACTTCAGAATTCAGTGCTAAATGGGTTCTACTATTCGAATCAATATTCAGTTTGTGCTAGTTTTGTGAATGAGAGACACAAGTACGCTCTGCATTTCCGATGCCCATCAGTCTGTTTCCTCCCCACCGCCCTCTCCTTCCACTGTCTGTGCGTGGTGCGCCTGGTCCTGTGCTGCCCGTCCAGGGTCTTGGCTATTTGTTTTCCTTTGCTCTGCCATTCTTATGCCCTCCTGCCTTCACCCGCCTGCTTGGCTTCTGACCCTGTGAGTGGCTGGATCTGCAGGAGCCGGGAGGCGCTGCCTTCCTGTGTCTGCCTGATTCCTAACTTTCGCCTGTCCCGTGACATGCAGCCCTCCTGGACCCTCGCCCGTCTGCTTGCCTTCCTGATTGCAGATTCACTGTTGGCTTATAATATTTCAACTTCAGTGACTCCTCGACTCTCCCAGCTTCAGACTTGCATTACCTTGACTCTCGCATCTCTACTGCAGGACACAGTCCTAGGGCTATTGCTTAGGATTCAAGACCGCTGCCTTTTACATATAAAACATAAGCCCAGCTTCACCAACCTCACCACGGCTGGAGGACCGGGGTGGGGGGACAAGCGGTACACAAGGCAGTGTTTGCCAGCAACGCCTTCAAGTAGTGTCTTTAGTTAGGCAGAGACTTTACACACGCTGGTCTGACTTTCCTTCTTTTAAGATTTCCCCTAATTCTTGGGAGCATTAAAAAAATTCATCCCAATTCCTCCAAGAGTTCTGGGGTGATTGATTTCTTTAGATAGTGTTCCAAGTTCTTGGATAGAGCAGTCATTTTGGTACCTGATCAAGACAATTCCTTTTGGATCCATCCGACTTTTGCCCCTGACACTGCTGTGAGTATTCCACCCACAGAAAAGTCTCTGGTCCATGCCCATTTAAGAGAAAAGATGGACAGTAATTTAAAGTGATCTTTAATATGCTTTTATAGAAAGGAATTTGAAATACAGTTCACCTTGGTTGTCTTTACTTACCAAGTACCATAAGCCTTGTATTTATTTCTCATTTGTATGATCCTGGGCCATGACTTCATGTTGACTCTTTTTGTCATTTGGGTGGCTTAACTTACCTTAACATGCATGCAGAACATTTTAAAACTTTTTTCAAAAATCATAATTACTTTATTAATAAACATACAGTGTTGCTTTTGAAAAAAAAGTCTCAGAGAATTCAGTGTCTCCTTGATTTTTCTGCAACCTGAGGTGCAACCCCAAATCTCCTTATACATCCTGACCCTTCCAGTTCTTTGCCCTCTATTATCATTACACACACACACACACGCACACGCACAACACACACACACACAAACACACACATTTGTGTGCTGGGAATTGAACCCAGGGGCGTTCTACTGCCAAGCTATAGCCCCAGCCCCCTTTTTAATTTTTTTGCTTTGAAACAGAGTCTCACTAGGTTGCTGAGAGTCTCACTAAGTTGCTGAGGCTGGTCTCAAACCTGTGATCCTCCTGTCTCAGCTTCCCAAGTACTGGAATTACAGGCATGTGCCACCATGCCGGGCTAGTTCATCCATTTTTGAACTCACACATCCTTCGGGCTCTATGCCTCTTTATGACTTTGGTCATAGCATTATATACTTCCTAGTAAGAGGGAATTTGAGGTCTCCAGGCACTCTAGCTAGTCAAAACCTTCTTTGGTTCCCACATACTCTTTGTTCTGACTTAACCATTCTGACCCTTATTTTCTTCATCTATAAAGCGACAACAACAATGACAAATGTGAACGGAGCACTCAGTAAACAATAGCTATTATGTTTACATCTTCATGATTAGTTTATTTTTGGGGGAGATGAGTCAAATCTTGACTGGGCAAGTGTGTTTTTGTGTGACAGTCATCTTGTCCTTTAGTTAAATAGTTCATTCAAAACAAATTATATACATGACACAAAAAAACTGCAGAGGAAAGTTGTTACCATTGAATAAGGTATTGCAAACAGACATTAATTGTATGATGCCTTTTTCTTGCTAATTTTAGATGTATAAAATATGATCGTCATCCTATTTGTGTTGAGTTTTGGGTTTTTTGTTTTTAATGAATGTAAGGGTGTTTTTTAGGACCTCAGTCCCATCACCTCGATTTCCTTTAAGGTTTAAGTTTTCAGTTGACGAAAGGGTAGAACATCTTTGACAGCTCAGAGATGCCTTTCCTTCTTGAGTTGAACTTGTTGATTTGGGATTTTGGCCCCCTCTGGACGTAAATTTTCCAGTCCCAGGATTTTCTGTTTAATTCGGAGACCAGTCTGTGACAAAGGTGATACAAGGAACAGAGTACAGTCTTGGGGGGCCGGGAGCCCAGCCTGGTGGGGTCAGGGGTAGAGCTACTGAGTTGTTCATTGATCTCGGAGAACAGGCTAGAAGCTGAGGAAGATGTCAACAAAGGTAGTTCTATTTAAACACCACACACCATCGGGCTGAACTAGAGGGACTGCAGCCCAGGCAGATTATCACCAGGAACGGGGCAGCAGTCTATGTCCAGACCCTCGCTTGGCGGAGCCGAAGGTCTTAGGCTAGAACTCACTGGCTACGAGAGTGTGCGGAATGAAGTCTGTTGGTAGAAACAGCCAGACCGGAGTTATTCAGAGCTGGGTTTCAACCTTGGTCTAGTGTCTTGGACATGTCTTTTCTTGGTGCTTCAATTTCCTCAAATTTTAATGAGAATAACCATAAATTTCTCATATGAAATTAAATTTAGTAGCCTTGCAATATGGTTTGGGAATGTACACAGAATGCTGAGGAGGTCAGGCATATAGGAAGTACTCAATAAATGGTAGATACTATCGTTGTAGTTGTTATTTTTATTGTCATTTATGGTGCGGCTGGAAGGCTAGGCCAAGGTGAACAAGGAACTCTATACAGTGAGGGGCAAGGGCTTGAGTCTTAGACTCTATAGAAAAAAAATCTTTCTAGTGGTCTTTTAGACTTTAGAACTTCCCTAAGTTGTGGCAAGCAGCTTATCCATATCTTCTCAGAGAAGCTTTCTAAGTTTTTACATTAGATAAGGTAGAGGTGTGATAGGAGGTGCTTCTGATCTTTTAGTCAATAAAACTAGTTATTTTTTGGCCCATTTGATCCTAGACCCAGATCAGATGCATTCTGTCTGGCAGCTCTGAGGGCTGAGCATTGTAGAGCAAGCAGAGGGAGGTACACCATAGCTGAAGATTCCTTTGATAACGGCTCCTCATCTACGATTTCCTTCTTTTTTATCATCATCATTAATTAAAAGAATGGGAGGTGAGACACAAGGTCTTTAAGGAACCGAGTATGCCCCCAATGATCATATACTCTTATAGGAAGAGACTATATATACTACTGTATCAGAAAATAAATATTATTTCTGCCAGTCAGTATGGCTGGAGATAATGTAATGGATGCAATCAGGAGACTTCTGTAAGAAAGGGAGACATTTAAATAAGCATTTAGTTAGGCCATGGACAAAGGATAGTGAGCATTATGATCATTCTTATTGTTATATTGATTATTTCTTAGGACTGAAGCAGGAGGGCCAGGAAAAAACAAGAAGCCAGTATGCTATGACTTTTTTTTTTTTCAGAACTGGAGATTGAACCCAGGGGCATTCTACCTCTGAGCTATACCCCCAGCCCTATTTTTTGTTCTTTATTTTGAAACAGAGTCTCACTAAGTTATGGAGGCCCTCACTAACCCATAGGGGCAATGGGTCCTTGCTGAGACTGTGTCCTGCTTTCAAAAATTGGACAAGAAATTAGTCACATGGAATCAGTAGCGTGGGGTGGGAAGCCAGTGCTAACTAGCTGCTGGCACTGCGCCCGGAGGCCAGAGACGGCAAGCAGTAGCGAAGATCAGGGCCTGCTCGGTGGCAGGAAACCTGGTACATGCATTCTTTTCTTTCTGTGAATCCATAAGTTAAATTGCATTACTCACTTCCAGTGCTCTTGGAGTTGAATTTGGGGGGGGGAGGGTTTCCGGGCAGATGGGTGAAGTCGAGTCCAGCCTCAGGTGAATGCAGATCAAGTAGAGGCTGCCTAAGGCCGACAGGGCACATCTGGATCCCCAGTCAACGTCCACAGTCAAGGGCAGAATTGAGTACCATACAAGAAATAGACGAAGGATGTGTCTGGGGTCTGAGAGGTGAACGCTTATTGCTGGGCTAGGGGTAGAGAGGAAGGAAGAAGGAGGAGGAAAGGTTCATACAGGTGTTAATTGGATTGGACTGTGGGAGAATGCTGTGGCTAATTCCCTGGTATCCATACTCGGTTCTGTGATTTGCGTGAGCCAATTGTGGCGATTCCGTGTCCTCGTCAGGGATTGGTTCAGAGATGAACAGCCCGAGATAATTGGACCAATAGGATGGGTGCAGTGGCTGGGGCTTCTGAGAAGAGGGAGCCGCTCTCTTCTCCCATTGGATGGACACAAAGAAGCGCGGGTCTTAATTGTGCTGGCCTTGCTCCTGGATTCACAGGGAAATCCATCTGCCCCGAGGGGCGCAGCCTGGAGGGAGGGGTAGAAGAAGCCCGCCTCCCTCCCTGGACGATGCATCTGGAGTCGCAGAAGTTGTGTGGACCAATGGACCAAGGCATGAAGGTGAGAAAACTCCAGGTGTGTCTGTAGAGCCGCGGGGTTATCCACCCGTACTCCTCTCACATCTCCTGGCCTGTCTATCCAGCACCTTGAGATGGTGTAGAGTACACTACTAATGCCATTTTGAAAAGAAAAAAAATAGTTCTTTTAACTTTAAGAGTGTGGTTAGTTTTGATTGCTTTTGACTTTAATAAATTTGAACGGGATAGGAAAAATCAATTGTTTGGTGTTGGACCACTTTCCTTAATTTGATGTGTTTTAAGAAACTGCTCTATCAGTTTCTGTGTCCGCATTTCTGTCTGGTTCTCTACTGCTTTCTACCCACAGCGAGATGCTGTGGGAGGAGCTGTGGGGAGAATCCACGACTCTGAACCCCAACTTTGGTCATGCGACTTTTAACTTTGAAACTTCAGTTTCTTCACTCTAACAATCGTTAATGTTAAATGAAATAAAATCTTGCTAATTTCTGTGACTGTATTCCCCAGAATCTTGACCTATTATTCTAAGAGAGATGAAGAGTTATGACTTTGGTGCTCAGACTAGATTCCATTTAGAATATATATATATATATATATATTCTCTTATTCAGATTTATACTAATTTTTAAAATCAATCAAGTGGGTATGTAATGCCTCCTTATATCTTCCTGTTTGTTTTACTGAATGGTTTTCACTTGGCCGCAATGTGGGCTCAGTGATGAGGAATTTTTTTCTGGGTTTTGCTTATAGAACAGTGCTGGGAGCATAGTTGGCTTAATAAATGTTTGTTGTATGGATGAATGAACTGCTCGGCACTATTACATGCACATAGGAGAGCTAGCTTTTTGATCTTGGGAAGAATTAGTGCTTTATTTTATTAATTTTATAAATTGAATAGATTTAGATTTATTTATTTTCTAGATAATAGTTATATGAAGTTTAAGCACTTCAAATTAAACATATACTCTTAATTAGTAAATTTTAAAATAAATTTAGATTTCAAAAACAATATTACAATCTATACATACAGAATATCCTCTTTGTTAATAAGAGGCAAATGAAATAGCTTGGTTTGACTAATGCCATCCATTTTGATGAGCTTACTTTTTGACATTTTAGTGTGGACCAAAAAAAAAAATTGTTGACTTCTTTTCCATTGCCTAATCTGGATATACTTAATCTTACTGACTGCTATTGTCACTCTGATAGTAAGATTCAAAGGAATCAAAGAGGAGGAAACTCTCAATTTAGCCAAACAAAGACTCCCCTTAGGTGTCCCACCAACTGGGGGGAAAAATAACAAAAAGCAAGAAAAAATTCTAAGTCTTTAGTGGCAAGTTGACTGAAACAAAAATACTTGAAATAATAAATGTCTCCAGATATCTGGATTTCCACACTAAATAAATGGCTGCTATAAGTAAGAGCAGGTGTGAGTCCCTGTGACTGCAGTGCATATATGACATGTGTCTTCATGGGAAGCAAGGGACAAGGGACATAATGAGATTCCACTGAGAGGAATTTGGGACTTAACTCCTCTTCACGTTGGCGTGCAGGCAGATACATAGCGGTAGGAGGACCCCATAAACATAATTCACTGAAATGAGCGGGTGATAAAAGGCCCTTTTTCTTGCCTTTTGCAGGGATAAATTACACCCCGAGCTACAGAAATGTTCCTTTCCAGCTTCAGATTAAGTGCGCTTGTATAATAAACATTTCTGTAACATTTGGCTTCTTTAGCCTAGACAGCTCAATTAGGGCTGTGCGATAAAATACAACTTCTATGCACTTTGCGAGCACTTAATGTGACTGAGGGCCTGTTAGCAAGAAATCACAGAGAATAGGTCTCGTCAAGTGTTTAAGGAAATTCAACTGACATTGTGTTTAACGAATATATGTATGTTCACATATACACACATACATATACCTATAGGTATACAGATGTATACCTTTTTGATTCTGTATCATCTAATTATATTGATATATGTTAGTCTTTTTGTGTAAAAATATCTTATGCATCATCTTTGCTTCTTACTGGTAAAGTATGTGGAAACTGGAAAATTGTTATGTGTAGGCACAACTATTTATTTATTATTTTTAAAATAGTTCTGTTGGTGCATTGTAATTGGACATTATAGTGAGACTTAAAGTGGTCTCTTCATACATGCACACAGTACTTGGTATATTTCTCTCTGAATCCCAACCAGCACCCTCTCCTCCCTCCACGTACACGTTAGTGAGATTGGTAGTGATGCCTTCATATTTGAACTGTTGCCTTCTTTAAGCCTCATTTTCCTCCACACCTCCCTCCCCCAATCCCCTTCCACTATTCTACTGGTGCCTCTCCTCTTTTAACTGAAGTCCCTTTGGCACAGATGTTTAAAGAAGTCAGGAACTCTGAAGACTCTTAAAAAGTATGGAGAAAGCTTTAACTTAATTTAATTTAATTTAAGAGTTTGCTGTGAATTCAAGGTAGAACCAGCCAGACCTGTGACTCAGAGTTGCATTAGTTGATGAACTTGTGTATTTCTTTCCAGGGGAAAGTAAATATTGGGGTTCTTGCAGGATTGGTTAAGTAGAGGTCCAGTCAGGTGGAGTGGAGAATCTGCCTTACTTATATATCACTCTCTGCCCACTGACATCAATTGCTCTTCCAGACTAATTCTAGCCTTTGTGCGATGCCATCCTAGTGCCACGATCATCTGCCCCTGTGCTTTCTTAGGACCTCCAAGGCGCATCCTCATTAAATCTATTCCACTTTGTATTTCAATTTCCATTTTGCTGAAGGTGTGTAGAGTTCCAGGTTCCAGGCCAGAGGTTTGCATGTGATTCATCCATGTCATTGGAACTTAGTTTTTACTATTCCATGACAAACTGCGGTCTTGTTCACGTCCCCCGTTTCTCCACCTTCCTCCTGCGACTCCCCCTGAGCCATCTACCAGGCGTGACTCTGCTCCTTTGGTGGTTCAAAGCTCTTGTTGTGGATCTCAGGTGTACCCTCCCCGAGGAGCCTTTCCTGACCCCCAGGCATCTGTTCCCTGCTTTCCTTTACTGCTTCATTTTAACTTCTCTTATGACATATCAACTTCTGCTTATATTATTATTATTTATGTTTAACTTCTCTTATGATATCAATTTCTGCTTATATTATTATTTATATTTAAATTCTCTAATGACATCAATTTCTGCTTATTTTGTTATTATTTATGTTTAACTTCTCTTGTGACATATCAATTTCTGCTTATATTATTATTTATGTTTAACTTCTCTTATGACACCAATTTCTGCTTATATTATTATTATTTATGTTTAGCTTCTCTTGTGACATATCAGTTTCTGCTTGTTATTATTTATGTACCTGTCGTCCATCCCTTGAGGGCAGAATTGGCAACTGATTCTCTGCGATGCTTGGGACTAGTGCTATTTATTCTGCTCTTATTTTCCCACTAATATCAAGTATATTTATAAGAAGACCTGCTTCTTGAGCACACTGGCAATGTGTTTTTTAATATACATATTGCCTTGTATAGACATAATTCAAGTACCCATAAGAAAGTTGTAAGTAGGACTGGAACCCCGATGAGTGGCATACAAAAGTGTAATTCCACTTGCGGAAGAGAAGGATCATGCTGTCTTCCTGAAAAAGCAACAAAACAAAACAACAACAACAACAACAAAACTCTTTGTGTGTGTTATTTCTAGCTAAGAGGGAACTTTACTGACTAAACACAGAAAGTTCGAGGACATCAAAAGGTGAAAGGTTAATTTTTAATGTTCCACGATGTCTCTGGAAGGGCATAATTCGGACGTGTCCCTGGCACGTGCTCTGTACGGGATTGGTTTGTCTTCAGGACGAGGAGAAGAATTTTCCACCAGGCTTGTTTATCACTGTTCAAATCAAACAAGATAAGTGGGACTGTGGGGAATTCTTTATTTGCACTTCTAATTGTTTCCTTCAATGCAACCATAAAACTTCATTCACAAAACTGGCAGCAGATTTAAGAAGATAAAATAAGACCTCAGATGGCTGTTAGCAACACAAATAACTTTCAAGTGTTTTCGCAAACTGTGCGTCAGCCACAATTAACAGTACGAGGTTTATTTGGTTGTGGATGGATAGCCTGGGTGAGTAGTTTCTCTGTGCATCAACGCTTATTTATTTATTTTTTTATGTCGTGGTAATAGAGACATCCTGTCTTGCCTGAGTCAGATGGATGCCAGCAAGTGTTGATGCCCACCGTGCGCTCAGACTCCAGGGTCACCTCGGCCCATGCACCCTGGCGACATGTCCCCTTAGCACGGGGACCTGATATTGATTTGAAAAAATACAGATGAGTGTCATGACTCCCATTTTTAGTATTCTCTTTTCTCACTGGGGGTAAAAATTGTCTACCCTCTTGAGAAGAAGTAAATAAGGTATGGCAATGTTGCCATACTGAGTGAGAAGCTAGACAAATCTTTTCTTTTTCTACCACAGAATGTTTCCTGGCACTTGTCAAAATGTCTTGCATGCTGGGGGATTCTACACGAGGACCCCACAGACGAGCCTGCTTTGTGACGGCCCCGAGCTGGCGCTTCATATTGATAGAAGCAGTATTTGGAGACTTGTTCAAATAGGTTTAAAAGCCAGTCAATTAGTGTGGTAATTAATCTGCTACCCTTCTCTTGCCTGGCTGCCGCGCTTGAACCAGCAATGTCTCTTTTCTGATGAGGCATGGCTTGGTGATCACGATTTTATCTCTTCTAGGGGATGTTTTTGTGCCCACGCTCAATCATCTTGATGGCTTTGTCTTTACCATAAACATCAACTGGTGCTATATTGGGAACATTATGTAACCATGAACCACATTTTAATTTGTCTGACAATTATGGAGACATAGTGCTGACATGGAAGTGGGCTGCCTCCCTGCCTTATCAAAGACTCCCAGCCGATCAGGTGACCCACCACCCCACGGTCACGTGTCCCGCTGCCTGCCGATCACTGTGCCCACCACTGGCTGATCACATCTGAGTGGTCAGGGCGGTTTGTTCTTTCTCAGACCCACAGGTGCGGGTCTTATACCCTTGAATTACTAATGGGGAGAAAGAGGGAGATAGGACAAAATGGAGGAGGAGGGGAAAACGTCAGTTGTGACACTGACTACCCCTTTACAAACACAATCAGAAACTAGTTTCCAATCTTTTTTTTTCCAGTACTGGTGATAGAACCCAACGGCATTCTATGTGGGACTCTGCCGCCAGCCCTATATTTTATCCCCTTTTTTTTTTGCGGTACTGGGAATTGAACCCAGGGGCATTCTACCTCCGAGCCACAACCCCAGCCCAATTTTTTTTAATTCTTTATTTTGAAACAGAGTCTCACTAAGTTGCGGAGGGCCTCACTAAGTAGCTGAAGCTGGCCGCGAACCTGGATCCTCCAGTCTTAGCCTCCCAAGTACTGGGATTACAAGTGTGTGCCACCACACCTGGCTATACCTTATTTTTGAAACAGGGTCTCCCTAAGTTGTGGAGGGCCTCATTAAGTAGCTGAGGCTGGCCGCGACCGGGATCCTCCGGTCTCATCCTCCCGAGTAAGGTAATTAACAAAGACACTGAGAAATAGCTTTTTCTGTATAAGACTTTGATAAACAGAGATGCTGCTCCTATCAGCTGAGAAGGGTTTTGACTTTTAGTGACAGAAAGCCCTGTACTACAGTGTTTGAACTTGCTTCATCATTCTTAGCATACAGAATGACAAGTTTTGGTTGGAAATCGGTTGTGTCCCTCCAGGATCCCAGGAAGGAAGAAGGAAGGGGACACAGAGAAGATGGTGTCTATAAGAGGAAACCTTGTTTTCCAGAATTCTTGGTTTATACCTTCTTAACCACGTAGACACTCCTTTTTGCATTTGGATCTGGGGAACGCTGTACCATGTCAGATCTTGATCCTGTGTCAAATGAAGATGGAATAATGAGATTTAGAGCCAACTAAAAATATTAAAATAAAAGAGTCACATGTTTGTTGAGGGTTGCTTTTCCATGTTTTAGATCTCACTCTGCTGGGCTGAATATGCCCAGAGAGTGGGACTGAGTTGGGGAGAGTTGGAAAGAACTGAAAAACTGAAACAGATCAATATTTGAAGTTCTGGGGTCAGTTACCTTAGAAGTCAATGAAACAGAAGAATCGTCTGGTGACTAAAATGTGACTCCTTTCTTGTTCCCATCCTTCCTTTTTACTCTTTTATGCACTCTAGATTTATCCTTGATGTGGGGACGCTTATAAAAATTGCCACTCCATTGCTCCTGACCTGCCCTATGAGGACAAATATTTTGCTAAAATAGACAGTGTTTGGGTTAGCAAAGCCTAGACTGACACCTCCTGTAGGAGAAAAGAAAGAAAAGGAGGATATAGGGAGAAAACCCAGGAAGTACCAGCCAATATGATCTGCCAAGAAATTGATGTTTGTAAACCTTTGCTTGGTTTTATTTTCAGTATTTGTGAATGTGCTGAGATTACAGAGTCCTTGACATTAAGCTATTGTAGCCCAAGCAGTTTCTGAGGGGAAGGTTGGTAAACGATCGATTGCTTTAGGTGCACATCATTAATTGGTTTCTGACCAGATTTTCACAGTTAATTTTATATTCTGACAATTACATAAATTAATCCAGTAAATCCAACCAAGCCTACCAAGATTTGTCTGGATTTGTCATGCACATTAAAATGTCGCTAGCATGCGTGGTAATTTATACAGCCTATGAGTACAAGTAATCCTTTCCATCTCCTGTGAGGATCTAATAACCAGACTTAATGGCTTTAATGCTAAAGTAAACAGCAGAGGATCTGAACAACACCTCTGCTCTGTAGCTTGTGGAAGTTGGCTGGTGTGTATAGAATATTTTCATGGATTTTTTTTTAAAAAAGAATATCAATGCTGATTCTTATTCCAAATCAAGATGTTTCAGCATAGTATCAGCCACATTGTTTGATTAGGTGAGTTAAATATCTTGTGTTCAATAAAATTGTAATTAGAGTTAGTGTGGTAAATACTTAAAATGGCTGCAGCTCCTCAAATAAATCCATGACTGTAATTTTTTTTTTGTATTTGGTGGATTGTAATTTTACATCATATTGGGGTACAGAGTGTCAGAAAAATGCATGCACACAACTCTTGGTGTAATCTTGACACATAATGTCTTGGGCCACTATCATCTAAATTACTAGGTTTGAACCTATAATGTGGAGATAAAAATAATGATGGGGCCACCCTCAGCTCTTACAGGTCCATGCATGAAATAAAAAGATGTCCCAGGGTAAATGAAGCTGTGGCACACAAGCTGGCAAGAAACACTTGTGCCTCTTTCTAGTTCCTGACTTGCTCCCTTAGCTAAGTACCCTTTTGCAGAGAACCTGCATGCGATGGGCATCTACCCCGAGTAGTAGTGTTACGGTTTGGAAGCCCTTTGTCAAGTCCCATCTGGGGTGCCAAAGAAGTTATGGTTCCGGGTGGTCGGTCGCCCACCCAGTCGTGGGTTCTTCTCCTAGGCTAATTTAGAAAAAAAAAAAGCCTGGAGACATCCTTTGATTGCAATGCTTAAGCAAAATTTGTTCATTATAAGCAGACAGAGAGAAAGAGAAAGGAAGGGGGAGATAGCACCATGCCAGAGAGTAGGGAGTGTCAGAGAGCTTGGAACTGAAACTCTGCTGTTTCTTAAAATTTCTGATCTAAATAGAGTCTCTTATCCAGGTTGTTACGCTGAGAACTCATTTTCCCACCAAATGCAGGTGCCTAGATTTTGTCTTTTTTAGCCTGGTGGTCATGCCAATAACCTTGGTCCACTTTTTAATCTCTGTTTTGTCCCCTCTAAGTTTGAAGGTTTGTAACTTTTAAACTTTCTTTTTTTAATATTCATTTATTGGTGCATTGTGATTATACATTTGATAAGTGTCAGGGTAGCAGAATCATACATGCACACGTTGCTCATTTAGCCCTCCCTCAAACCCCACCCTCTTCCCTCCCCCTTCCCTCCCTTTCGTGCTCAGCATAGTGATTGAGTCTTATTAGTTTGTGTATATACATCATGTGCTTTAGTGTGTTTCCCTCCACCCCCTCCCAACTCCCTCAGTTAGGTCACCTTCTTAGTTCATCTAAAGTTTTCTTCTTCTTTGTCTGAAGTCCCTTCTAAGTCTCCTATCTAGCTTCCACATATTAGGGCCAACATCCGACTTTTCACTCTTTGTCTGCCTCCATCTTATCTCCATTGCCATGCCCAGCAGTTTCCATATAGCCCGCTTGCTTACAGACAGTGCTCTGTAAGAAGCCCAGTTTTAACCCTTTAAATGCCTTCTCTGCTTTGGGACAGGGCATGGTATGATATTATCTATAACCGGATCATTAGGATTCTGCTTAACAAGAATAAATGGTGTATCACTAGAGGAGTTTCTATGACGTGCCAGCGGTGTACATCTGGAGAATGGACGTTAGTTAGTGTGTGGTGGAAATTAATGGATTGCCTGTTTATTTGCTATGTCAGACCATATAGATATTTTGATATTTGAAAGCTGATGTAGAGCCTTTTCCTCTTTTTGAACTCCACACATAAATGAATAAATATCAATTGCTTATCAGCATGGGCTAGGTGCCCTCTATACGTACGCTTTCCCAAAGGAAAAGGCCTATTTGCAGTGGGCCACATTTTAGAGAGAACGAAGACTAACTTTAGGGAGGTGGAAATAGAATTTCCTTTTTAGGAATAGGAAAAAGTTAACCAGCAGGCCTGGCTTCTTAAACCCCATCTCTCCCCAGAGTTTTTAGGACTGACCCTTGGCTGGCTCCAGGAGATGATGTCTAGGTCTTGAAGCAGCCTCTCTGCTATAGAGTATCTTTGTATACTTGAGACCTTGGGTCACACCAGATAGTTTATACCAACAACATGATTTTGAGTGATCATCTCTTTTTGTCTGCCTGATATTTGGGTTAACTTCTATCAGTTTGCTCCCTGGGAGACTGCAATCTGAGTAGCTGAGTTAGTCAAGCAGGTGTTGTACCATGTGACTAACTGCCAATAAATTCCCTGGACAATGGAACTTGGGTGTGCCTCCCTGGTTGGCCACACTTCCTGTTTGTCATCACACCTTGCTGCTTAGGGAATGAAGCACCGAGTCACAAATGGAAGTTGCAAATGGGTTTCCATCTGGTTTCTCTTGGACTCCTCTCTGTGCTGATTTTAATCTGTAGCTTTTCACCTTAAGAAGCCATAGGGTGAGTACAATGGCTTTTCTGAGTTCTGGGAGTTCTAGTGAATCTCCAAGCCTGAGGATGGTCTGGGAATCCTTGACAAAGGAGGTGATGTGACTTGTTTTGATTACGTAGATAATTGTGGCAGATCAAGAATTTGAACAGAGACTTTCAGCTCTGAATATGCCTATTCCAATTGTGCTGATTATCTGTTGAAAACTCGGTATCATCCCATTTCAACGGTCTTCCTTCTATTTGTCCCCGAGGAGCATTTCTGCAACATGTAGACGGTAGATGAGAAAAAAGACGCAGTATTTGCTGTTTGCATCTTTGTCAGTGGTAGGAAATTGCATGTGCTTCAACAGATGTGAAATTTTGCAGGGACCTGTAGGCTTTATTCTGCAAGTCACCTGTCCTTGTGATAGAGGTGCATACATTTATCATTTGGACTTTCTTACAGCTTCTGCAACTTCCCAACCTTTTCAAAGCTTAGATCAAGTAGTAGACATTCCTCACATTCATTCTTTCAGCAGTCTCAGTGGTATGAGAGTCATTGATCTTCCTGTATTAAATCCATGCCTGTTAAAAATATCTAGATTATATCTGTTTTCCTGACTGAACAATAACAGAGAGCATTTAATACCAAAGTTGATCCCAGGGAACAAATTACAAGCTATGATTGTAATCACTGAAAGAACAGAACAAGATGACCTTTGCCCTCTCTGCTTGGAGATGAATTGTGGACCACGTTGCTGGGAGGAACCCCAAGCTGAGCACCACCATTCACTGGGTTGGGGAGAGAGTGATGGAGTTCAGTAGGTTGAGACAGCCAGAATTTGTGAGGCATTATTCCAGAAAAAAAGGAAGGCATATAGAGAAAGAGCTCTGGAATTCTGTACGAGTATATTTCTTGGGTCTTTGCTTGAATGCTAAGCTTTTCATTCATACAGTATTGCAGGCTCTAGCAGATGCTGCTTGCTCTGTAGTCCTGCCATGGAAGGTTGCTGCTTCAGGCAGCTCCCTGAAAATTATTCTGTGTGTCCTGCCATGGAAGGTCGCTGCTCTAGGCAGCTTCCTGACAATAGTCTGCTCACACAAAAATGACACAAAGTCAGATATAATAATTTGGAGAAAAATAAACTTAATAATTAGGGGGTCGGGGAGGAGATAGATGACAATTCTCCTGACCTCTTGCAGCCAGTGTCCTTTATTATTAAACAAAGCAAATGGCAAGGAGGTCACGAGTTAAGTTTAGGGAGTGTCAGTCACACGCTAAGTCTAGGGAGCAGCAAGGTGAACAGTTCAGGGATAATAGGAGGTCATCAAATTCTACCTTTCGCTCCCATTGGTCCAAGGAAGCTTGTCTGTTTACGGACAATTTCCACTCAGTATGCACTACATACATACCTAAGCCAATCCTAAATGGTGACCTCATTGCATGGGCTAAGATGGCCCCCAACAATACAGTGAAACTATGATGCTGGTCAATAAAAAACTGCTAATAACTCTAAACTGAATATGTTCCAGAATTCACATAGGCCTAGAATAGTTTATATTTTTACTAAATGACAGTGGAGACACTTTATTGAACACTCATAGGGTACAGCTAAAAAACAGAGCTTGAAAGGATAACTTATCTTCCCAACAAAATACAACCCAACACTCTAAAGGAAGTCAATGAAATCCAGACTCTGACTTCTGGAATCACCATGATGTCTGTTTTTCAGTAAAAATTACTAAAAGAATGTGGAGAAATGAGACAATGGAGAGCAAGTCAGAAGAAACAGGTCCTGAAAAATAGAGATAATGATATTAGTACATAAGAATTTTAAAACAACTATTATAAATACATGCAAGGATTTAAAGGAAAGCATAAACATTACTAGGAGAGAAATGGAAGATATAAAAAAATACACAAATAAGCAATAGAAGTTCTAGGGCTAAAAATACAATATAAGAAATTAAATTCCTGGGTGGGCTTAAGATGATGCCATTCAGAAAAAGAAATCTAGCCGGGCGTGGTGGCGCACGCTTGTAATCCCAGTACTTTGGGAGGCAGAGACTGGAGGATCCA
>PVJS01034501.1:7169-21644 GCA_004027185.1 Glis glis | reverse complement strand
CTATCTATCTATCTATCTATCTATCTATCTATCTATCCATCCATCCATCCATCCATCCATCCATCCATCCATCCATCTATCTATCTATCTATCTATCTATCTATCTATCTATCTATCTATATGTATTGTGGTAATGAGGATTGAACCCAGGGGCATTCTACCTCCGAGCTACACCCCCAGCCCTATTTTATTTTATATTTTGAAACAGGGTCTCGATAAGTTGCTAAGGGCCTCACTAAGTTGTTCTCAAACCTGCAATCCTTCTGTTTCAGACTCCCAAGTACTGGGATCACAGGCGTGCACCACCACACCCAGCTTTCATATTCATTCGCATTCAAATTTTCTGTGTATTGGACAACTTGAATCAGTCACTGTTTCCTTCAGAGCCAGAATAAAGAGACTCTTCACTTAGATTATGTTTTTCCTTTGTCTGGGAACACATACCTCCTAATCCATTTCTTCCATGCCTCACCTTTTGCCAGCAACAATTTAACTCTGCGTAATGGAATTTTACCAGGCACAAGACAACTGTGACTTCATCGGCCAGTTAACATGCACATTTATTTGGAAATTTCCGGCCATGCAAAAAAAAAAAAAAAAGGAAACCTAGGATGGAGTATCTAATTTGAGTACAGAAAATTTTATTGGACTTTGACAGCAGGAGACCATTCAACCAATGCTGGTTACAGAAATGGGAATAGAGGGATAGTCCTTGCAATCTGGGTATTTGTGTGGTATGGAGTTTATTGAGAGTGGTGAGGGAAGATGAGTTAGGGGCTGTCGCCATTTACATAAGAGAAGGGAAGGCACAGTTTAGGGAACAAGGACCTGTGAGGGCTGCAGTGGAAAATTCTTAGGACTCATATCCTACAGGGTGTCTCAAAGTAGATTATTTCCACTGTGGAGAAAACAAGAGTTAATAAGGCCTCTTTTAAAATGCAAAAACTGACTGCAAAATGTTCAGTAAAGAGAAAAATGAATAAATTAAGGTCTTTCTGGTTTTTTGTAGTTCATTCAACTTGCACAGACAAAGGATAACTAAAATTTGGAAATTTCCCAAGGATTTATTGTTTGTACTTGCCAGCACACCTGAGTAAAATCAAACTCTTAAGAATGATCTAATCTAACTTTACAGGTGGCTTCAGGGAGAAATAAATATCTGAATGCTTAAGGGCAAGTCAAGTATAAAATATGCTTTGTGAAAATGCCTGATGGATTTTGACATGACATACTTTATTATAACAATGGATGATCTGATAGTAAGGGCCCTCAGGCTTTTGAGGCTCATTGGTGTTAATTTGGGGGAAACAAGGGTAAAAGATTTTATCTTTGAGCTTCACTATTGTGCCTTATTATGAGGATCTTTTTAGCAACATTCTTCATTGTCATTCAATAAAAACAACAAAACACTAAAGATCTGTTCTAACATTTTTATGTGTATAATCTAAGATTATCATCAAACTATAAATTCACCTTGTAATATTTAGTCTAAACACAATTTTGAGAATGCATGTTAAAGAGTTAGAAGTTTATTGCTTGGTTACTCACATTAACTTTCTGTTTGTATGTCTAACAGATTTCTCAAAGTTGATAGACATGCTGAACTGCTCTTTCTCCATCAACCCAAATATTTCCATCTCAGTAAATGGCAACTTCATTATTCTACTTGCTTAGGTCAAGGTCTTTACCGTCTTTCGTCCTCAGAGAGAACCCACCATTACCTTTCTTGATTCTCAGAGAGAAACAATTTAATTTGCATTGGTTTTCTTCCAGGGTCTCTATAAACTTACATGTTAGCTTTTGGTTGGTTAATTATAATCAAAATCTATTATTAGCTTCTTCCACTATGTATTATGGTTTAACTCATTTACACACTTATATTGATGATTTTTATTTTTTCTCTTAGTTGTCTTTGTTTCTTATGAACTATAAGCAGTAACTCTTCACTCTGATTCACAATTCTTCCCCACTTTCAGGAATCTGTACTTATGTGTGTATACTGTCAAATCTGGTAACATGTCAGTTTTGCTCTGTGTCAATGTGTCCCTGTATTTTTATATGTAGTTTGTTCTTTTAGTTGATACCTATTGAGAACTGACTTTGCATCAAACACTGTTCTAAGTACTTTGTGTAAAATAACTTATGTTTCACAAGACTTTAAAGTAAATAAGTATTATTATACTCACGTTAAAGAAAAGATATTGAGTAACATAGAAATGAATAAACTTCTGGATTCACACATACAGTAAGATTTTTAGAATGTGTGTTCCTAACAATTTTCTTACTTGGCTTATTTATTTTGCTAAGAGTTCCTAAAAGTTTTTCCCCCCTTACATTGCTTAATCTTTTCTGTCTCCTAAACTCTTTTAATACCTCAAGTAGTATTAAATTTCTTTTTTTTTCCCTTGAGACTTCTTTTTCCCAAGCCTCCATGACCCTGCTCCAGGCTGTTCTGATTTCTCTTTATCACTATTTCCTGTGGTCCTCTCCTGGGCTGGATCATCTGTTAACTCAATCTCATGTTTTCCTCTGTCTTGGTTTACCATCTCATTGTGATAAGACACATCCTCAGGTAATAGCCTGAAGAATCTGTCAGGGGCCTTACCTTTGTGAAGGTTCTAAAAATGTGTCCTTGTTTGAACAGAGAGTTTGACCTCTTGTAGGATTCGAAATTAGCATTCAAAACGTACACTTGTTATTTTGCTGGTGTCCTGTTTCTTTTCACTGGAAACCACTAGGATAACTTTCTCCTTGGTGTTCTGAAATTCTATGGCAATACATTAGTGACAATAAGAGTGGGGTTTAAATATACTTGGGACTCACTGGGCTTTTTTAGTCTGGAGACTTTTATCTGAGCCTCTGGTAAATCTCTTTATTACATCCCTCTGTTTTCTTTATTCTGTTTCTAAAATGCCTACAATAGATGTTGACTTGGGGGGGTGAACCCAGGAGTTTTCTACCTCTGAGCTACACCCCAGCCCTTTTTATTTTTTATTTTGAAGTAGGGTCTCCCAAAATTACCAAGTGCTGTCCTTGAACCTGTGATCCTCCAACTACTGGGATTACAGACATGCACTACTACACATGACTGGATGTTGACTTGAATAACTCTATATGTTAAGATGTGTCTTAACAGTTCTCTCATATTTTCTGTCTTCTCATATTTTTTATCTTTATTCTAGGCTTACTCACTGATCTTTTCCAGTCATTTATTTTTCTTGAGTTTTAGAAAACATTAGGCAAAAATTGGGGGAGGGGTAATTGACCGATGTGTGCATGTATACTTCTACCACCCTGAAACCCATCAAGATGTATGATTACAATGCACCAATAAATAAAAAAAGAAAACAGTAGATATCTAGAATTGCTTTTGTTTTCTACTCGTTCATTTTTTGTAACTGTTTTTGTTTTATGGAAGCAGAGTCTTCTCCAATCTCTCTAGTATTAATTAGAAGGAGTTTTCCCTAAGTTTTGATTAGCTCAGTTTCCTCCAGAATTCCTTTTTCTGTTTGTTAATTTGATCTTTCTCATTGTTTGTTGCAGGATTTTCTCGTGTTTGGTGACCATTACATTTTTAAAAATTTTTAAGCACAGGCCATAGAAAACCCTGTCTGTGAGCTCAGCAAGGGTAGGAAGGGCCTGTGCAAGCTGCCCTCCAGGATGAGCTGCCAGGAAGCCAGCTCTCATACCAGTAGATGCCAAAAGGACACTACACAAAGGACATTTGCTCCAGTGCCCTTCCTGATTGTTCTTGATCTCCTTAGATTGTTCATTTAATTCCACGAGTAAAGATCCTCCTTCCTAGCTGGGCGTGGTGGTGCACACCTGTAATCCTAGTACTTGGGAGGTTGAGACAGGAGGATCGCAGGTTTGAGGCCAACCTCAGCAACTTGGAGAGACCCCGTTTCCAAATAAAAAATAAAATAGGGCTGGAGGTATAGCTGAGAGGTAGAATGCACCTGGGTCCAATAATCCCCAGCACCACACAAAAAATAAAAACAATTAAAAGAGATCCTTTTTCCTTTTCTTGTTTGTTTGTTGAAGGAGTACTTGCCTGGCTACCAGGAGTGCTGTGTGCAGGGAAAGGGAAGGCCACAGCAAGGTAGGCTGTTCTACAGCTGGTGCTTCCATTAAGCCCCTATTAAGCCCCTATTGTGCTCCTCTTTGCTGTCCCTGTGGTCCTAAGAGCCACACCTCTGCTGCTGTGCAGGACTGATGGGTCTCCTTCCTCGTGCAGCCCTCTCCCCTCACTCCTCAGGCTTCAGCTTCTTCCCCTTCGACAAGCACCAGTCACCCTTGCCCTTCCAGAAGCCTTAGAACTCTCGTTCTGCTGCGCCCTTCACGGCCACTAGTTTACACCTTTACTATCAATGTCCCCATACTAAGATCTTCACAAACCAATGTGCTGAATGTTGTGGTTTGGCTATTAAACATTTTATACCAACCATTTTTTTCTCTCCGTCTTTTCTCAAAATATACCTCTCTTCAGCCTTCTGGAACTAAAGATCTTCCTTTCCAGTTTTTCTCATTGTTCTTCCACTTTAGTTTAATTGGGTCAGAATTTCTGGGATGAGGCTAAGGCATGATTCTTTTTTTGTTGTTTTTTAATTCTGGGGGTGATTATAATAAGCAGCTGGGGCTGAGAGTCTCTACTCTTATTGTAAGCAGAGGAGGCAAGTCGCAGCCTATCTCAGGGCTGATGTCTGTCTCTGACTAAATCAAACTTCCTAACTTCGTAGACATTTCTAAAAGACTTACTTAATTATATATTAATAGTCATTAACCGAGGTTTACAGAGCACTCTATCAAGCTACTGAAGTGTTATTACCAAGTGCTGTTAGTTGTCAAACACAAGTAACTGTGTGCCTAACAGTCACAGGATCAGGACATTATTGAGTTCTGCGTCTCGGTGACTCAAACAGACAGAAACCTCCTGTCATGCACATTCACAGGAATGAAGGTCTCTGAGGATACTGACACAATGATGAAATCTTATCTCACTTTTATGAAACTTCATACAAGGAAAAGTAGATACTCCTTATGTTAAGCATATATCTGGTAGTTACCAGTCGATTCTGCTGATAAATTGCCAATGTGATAAATTCCTCGAAGACATATTAGAAATATGCATTTTAAGTGCATACATTTACAAAATGTTGAATTATGATCAGATCCCCTTGGTTGGAAGGCCCTCCCTGGGTTCCCTGCCAGCTCCACTTTTAATTTTAGCTGCTACTCCCTGGAAGGTAAATGTTCCCACTGTGAAAAAATTCTGAAATTCTAGTGTGCATCACCTGGTGAATTTATTGAATATGAAAAACCCTGGACCTCAACTCCAGAATGTCTAATTCAGAAGCTCAGGGCCAGGGTCCCGAAATCTGCACTGAACTGTCCCAGTTACTCAGATGTACCAGGCTCTTGGAACTTCCTTTGAGAACTCCATTCTAAAGCACCAAGGAGGAGGAGGAAGAATAACTAACAAACTTGTACCTTCCTATAAATACTTTAAGAGGAAATTCTTTACCAGAGAAAACCAATATATGAAAGTCTCTAAAGTATCTGTGTTCCATTAGGGTTAAATAGATGGTAATTCTTCATATTATACATATAAGTGAACCAGAAGGATATGGATGTCATTATCAAATTAATTTCACTTTTTAAAAGAAAAACTCATTTGCTTAAAGAACTTTTAACTCTCAAAATCACAAACTTGGAAATAACAATAATTTTGTTTGAAAATATTAAACACTAATTTTACAGCTTAATGTATCTCATGCATACTGGACCAATTTGTCTCTCCCAAACACAAAGATATATAACCTCAGTCTGACCTTTTAAAATAAATAGCAGTTTTCATACTTGTCTTTTCCCAAGAATAACTCTTATTCTCTGAACACCTATATATTAGCTCATTGTGTCGGGGCAAACTGCAGACTCAAAGCGGACAGATAACGTGTTAAAACTGGAGACTTGCTTTGCTGTCAACCATCTCATGGAGGAAAGATCACCAAAGGGAGCTATTTGGTGGAACATAAATAATCAAATAAAAGCAAGATTACATTCAATCTATTTTATTCAGTTTTTCTAAAAAAATTGTTATTTTTCACTGTTATTATAAATGTGGACAGGTAGAAACTTGCAAATTCAAACTGTGGGCTGAGTAAAGGTGACAGAAGTCTTTGTTTGATTCTTGAAGCAGCTTGGCTCATCTTCCTCTAGTATCTATCCAGCAGACAGGTAGTTATGATTACTTTACAGATATTAATTTCTTCAGGGAAGTTACTCACTCTGATTGAAAGGTCTAATGTGATTGGGCCCCAAATAACCATGGCCAGATGCCAAGAAAAATTTTCCCTAAATATGAATGTCTTGACTATTTCCACAATCCCAGACAAACAGAGTTGCTTCAAATACTTTCCCTTCCTGCTCTGGCTCTCTGCTATTTGTCCTCCCTTCCCTTAAGTTGCTTCTTCTAGCTTGCATTAGCTTGCATTTCTTACCTGCCTGTATTTGTGTCCAGTATTTAATGGCTGAAAGGTAGTCTGATTTAGCCGTGCTTACATCTGTTCAGATTGCAGTTTTAAAGGTTTTTAATCCAAAAGTGATTAACTTCTTTATAGACATAGAAATTGCCTCACATTTTGGCTAGTCACACAGGGGAGAGGAGGAAAGAGAGGAGGCAAAGGTAAAAGGAAGAAGATGTCCCTGCAGGAGACACAGAGGAGTCCTCCATGCAGCCAGCTCCGGTTCTGCCACTGAACTTTCTACCCTCCTCTGACCCTATTAGGTCACTTAGCTTCTTTCACAGTGAGCTTGGATATGGGTCTAGGTCTCCTCTCTCCACTCTTTACCTTGTGACTTAATAAAAATAATTAGTTTATAACATATTGTAAACAAAAGTAAGACTAAAATCAAGAGAAGTGTGAAAATTCACAAAATATTAGAGTGGTGAGATCATGCTGAGCCTTTAGCCAAGTGTGTGTAGGTAGGCCAACCATTTTTACCCTTAAAAATGTATCTACTGATTGCCTACTCTATGCCAGGCATTGAATTGAAATAAAGGTCCACTGAAGACTACATTTGTCTCACCCAAACTTAGAAAAATAAATGGAATCTTAATTTCTACCTGTGCCTCATATTTATATTATCTTACCAAAAAAAAGTTTTTCATTTCCTGCTTTGTTTGTTTGTTTGTTTGTTTGTGGTACTAGGATTGAACCCAGGGGAATTCTTCCTCTGAGCTATACCTCCAGCCCTTTTTATTTTTTGTTTTGAAACAGGGTCTGGCTAGGTTGCTGAGAATCTCACTACTTGCTGAGGCTGTCCTTGAACCTGTGATCTTCCTGTCTCAGCTTCCCAAGTACTGAGATTACAGGTGTGCACTACCACACTCAGCTCTTATTAAAGAATACTTCCCATGTTTTCAAAATATTTTGTAATGTTTCATTATTTAATCAGTCCTCAGACTACAGTACATGCTAGGATGGGACTGCCATCCAAGCCCTTATAGTCTACTCAGGTTGATGAACTAAGCGAAATATCATGATCTAGCCTTGTAAATGAGTTTGTGATTTCAAGTGGAGTTTTTACCTAATAGGTAAAAACTTCCTAATTTCCTAATTTAAAAAAATTTCCTAATTTTTTCTGAATATTAATAGCCAACATTAGACAGATATAAAATTGGTATAGATAACACAAAATACTGATCATCAAAATATTTCCGGGTGTGTGTGTGTGTGTGTGTGTGTGTGGGTGTATGTGTCTGTGTGTGTGTCACTGTGGATTGAACTCAAGAGCATTACCGTAAGCCCTATTTTATTTTTTATTTTGAAGCAAAGTCTTGCTAAATTGCTGAGGCTGACCTCAAATTTGTGATCCTCCTGTCTCAGCATCACAAGTTCTAGGATTATAGGCATGCATCACCATGCCAGGCCTAATCTTTTCATTACAATAGAACATGAGTTTGTCTGTCTTCATTTTGTAATACTGCTAACTAATGAAAACAGGTGGTTCTCCCTGGCCCTATGATTGAGCATTCTGGGCCTGGGAGTTGGAAACAGCAGCTTCCTCTCTGACAGCAGAAAGCAAGACAGCAAGCAAAGCTGAAAGGGAAAGGAATGGATGAGGTAATTAGGTTCACCAGCACAGGCCAAATAGAGTCAAATAAATAATTTAACTTAATCTTTTCTATTAATACTAAAAAGATGGTAGATGGAGGAATTCTGGATGTTTTCTTCTCGTACCCATAAATTACAATGGTAGCATTCAAATTTTCTGTTGCCAGCCTAGATTTACAGGGATTAGACTAACAAAAAAGATTTGACATTATCACCTAGGATTTTTGACTCCTAATCAAATGTTCTTTCCACTACACTATACTATTCTGATCTTCAGCAAGAGATATTTTGCTGAAAGAACTTTCTGTAGGACATAGAGGCAAAGGATAGGATCTATTATGGAATCCCCATCGAATTTTTTAGTTTTAGTCTTCAAGATCAAGTATAAACAGTTGTCACAAAGAGCAAGGTTTCAGCAGAGACTCGTGTGGACACAGGGCAGGCAGAGGTTGGAAGGAGTAAGAAAGGATGCCTCTCTCTTCTCCCATGTCTTGCCCCAGGCTAAAATGTACCTACGACTCTCCATCTCAAAATCGATTTTGAAGGCAGAAATAGCACTTACAGAGTAGCTAGATGTTCACAAAAGTTCTGTTCTTCTTTTTAGATTGCACCCAATGTGGAATCCAGAGCAAGTGGAATCCTTGATTTCTGGATTAAACCACGGGGTTTAGAAACAGCTTTATATGAAGAGAGAGGCTAGCTGATCAATTGCTTTTCTAAGTAATTTCCTGCCTATTCCACAATCTTATGATGAAACCTGACACAATTTAAATGCAACTCAACACCTTGCTTTCAGATATTACTATAAAACTATATCAATAATTAGTTGATGAAAGTAATGCTGTAATAGGAAAACCAAAAATTGAATTTTTACAATAATAGAAATTACAGAAAACACTCCATTCAATTAAAGTATTTAGTATATTTTTCTTCTTTTCTGGAAGTGATAGATTACAGTATTGGAACTTTAAGAAGTGGAGTAATTCTGTGAAAAGCAACCAATTAAATGGATCAAATTATGCCACTGATCACTCACATCTAAGTATTCCACTAACTTTTACAATCTGGTAAAAGTTTTGGCTTTCTAGATTATCCCCATAAATTATATTCACAGCACCCAAAATTTGCATCGTGGTCAGCCTCAATTTAAAGTAACTTAAAATTAAACTTGGTGGGTGCAATTGAAATGCAAAGCAATACTGGCCAGAGGTCAAGTTAAATTTGAATCAGAGCTACAGGATCTTGTTATGAATATGCTTAGAATTTCAAGTCTTTGTCTTTACCAAATGATATAGAAAACTGTGGCAATTTGGGGAGGGGGGATAGATGAAATAAAGTAAGGTAAATCTAAAAATCCCTTTTGACTTGCAATATCTAGAAAATGCATGTAAAGATGTTTGGTTTGATTTTGTCTTGAATTGTGAAACTATAATTTCTATGAATTCACCACTTTACTTACTTCCTGTGTGTCTGTGGGATCTTTAGAATAAGAGATTAAAGGGCACTGGCAAATACCTGTTTATCTACCATCCAGTCCTACTGACTGATTGATGTTGCCAAACAGAAACTGTAGGTTTCTGTTGTGTTAGTAAATGAAACATAGATACCGTTGAAGGCAGCAATGTACCCTAATAGCTATCATAAATCCGGTGAAATTGTTATCCTTCCTATTCCCATTTTTATGATATTAAAGTACGTGCTATTCATATACAATACATAGCTTTGTTTTACAGATTTTTCCAACTTTACATAAAGGGTGTACCATTATATGAATGTGTGTTGGTTGATAATTTCCACAATAATACTATAGGACAAGCCACCCCAACACTGGGTGGTTTACACTGTTTATTCTTGCACTCAGTGGTCTACAGGCAACTGCAGTTTCACTGCTCTACAATGGGCCCATCCAGGTAGTTGTGCAGAATCGGCTGTGAGTCATCTGGGCTCAGCTGTGTTCACGTGTGTGTTTGCTCTGGACTGAAGAGATAGAGGTCACCTGGGCTTTGCTCATCTCACAGATCACCAGAATATGAGAGGGTGGGAAGAAAGACACAAACCCTTTTGAGGCCTCTCCTGAAACTGACACACCATCATCCCTGCCCACCTTGCATGGACCAAAGCCAATGATACAGCCAAACCCAATATCAATGGAGTAGAGAAATCTAATCTGCCAATTCTAGTAGAAGGAAACCACATGGCAAAAATCACAGAAGATATATGAAGTGCAGAAAACGATTCACAGTATCCTCTTGCAACTTGATTTTCCCCAAACATGATTAGAGGGCCATCCACTCTGATACCTGTTGTTCTCACTCATTTTTTTTTAATTTTTATTCATTTATTTATTATACTTTTATTGGTGCATTATAGCCTCACATCATAATGTAGTTTATAGTGATAGTGACATACATACACAGCACTTAGTGAGTTTTCCCGTCTTCTTCCCCACTCTCCCCTTCCGCATACAATATATTGAGATTGGCATTTGTATTCTCACATATGTACATAATGTCAGTGAAAGTGTTTCCTTCATTACCTCTCCCTCCCCCCTCACCCTCCCCAAGACCACCTTCCTCACTCTACTGGAGTTTCTCCTCCATTATCTAAAGTTCCTCTTATATCCCAATTACTCCCTAGCTTCCACATGAGAGATAACATATGACCCTTCACTTTCAGTGACTGGCTAATCTCACTTAACATAATGTTCTCTAGGTCCATCCATTTTCCTGGAAATGACATAATTTTGTTCTTTTTGATTGCTGAGTAGAATTCTATTGTGTATATATCCCATAATTTTGTAATCCATTCTTCTGTTGATACACACCTAGTTCAGTTCCATAATTTGGCTATTATGAATTGTGCTGCTATAAACATGGGTATGTATGTTTTACTATAATATTCTGATTTCAGTCTAGCTGGATCATATGGTGGGTCCACTCCCAGTTTTCTGAGGAATCTCCATAGTGGCTGCACTAATTTGCAATCCCACCAACAGTGTAGAAGAGCTCCTATTTCTCCACATCCTCTCCAGCATAGAAAAAGATGGAAATTTTCCAAACTCCTTCTACGAGGCCAGTATCACCTTAATACCAAAACCGAATAAAGTTCCCTCAAGAAAAGAAACTTATAGACCAATATCATTGATGAACATAGATGCAAAAATTCTAAACAAAATACTAGCGATACGCATTCAAAGACATATCAAGAAAATTGAAAAAATGTTCAACATCATTAGCAATCAGAGAGATGCAAATCAAAACTACCCTGAGATTTCACCTAACCCCAATTAGAATGGCAATCATTAAAAACACAAACAACAACAAATGATGGCAGGGATGTGGAGAAGTAGGAACTCTACTACACTGTTGGTGGAATTGCAAATTAGTGCAATCGCTTTGGAAAACAGTGTGGAGGATCCTCAGAAGAATGGGAATAAACCTACCGTATAACCCAGCAATACCACTTCTAGGCATCTACCCCAAAGAACTAAAACCCAATTACCAGACTAATGCATGTGTATCTATGTTTATAGCAGCACAATTCACAACTGCCAAACTTTGGAACCAGCCAAGGTGTCCATCAACAGATGAATGGATCACAAAACTATGGGATATGTATACAATGGAATTTTACGCAGCCACAAAGAAGAACAAAATCACATCATTTGCAGGGAAATGGAGAGAACTAGAGAACATCATGGTAAGCAATATTAGTAAGTCACTAAGAGTAAAAAATCGGATGTTCCCCCTAATCTGTGGGAGCTAGATAGAATGGGACTTAGAAGGGACTTAGAAGGGAAGAAGAAGAAATCTTTAGATGGACAAAGAAGGTGACCTAACGGAGGGAGTTGGGCGGGGAGTGGAGGGAAACACACTATAGCACATGATGTACATACACAAACTTAAAAGACTCAATCATCATCCGGAGCACGAAAGGGAGGGAAGGGGCAGGGAATAGGGTGGGATTGGAGGGAGGGCTAAATGTGCAATGTGTGCATGTATGATGTTCATACCCTGACATATATCAAAATGTGTAATTACAATGCACCAATAAAGTAGCTACTCCTGAAAAAAAATTGTACATCATGACAGTTTGTTTCATTCCAAGGATGAAAGGCTGGTTCAACATACAAAAATCAATACATGTCATTCACCACATAAATAAAACTAAGGACAAAAAAATCACATGATCATCTCAATAGATGCTGAAAAAGTATTTGACAAAATCTAACACCCATTTATGTTAAAAACACTGCAGAAAATCAGAATATAGGAATAATTGCTATATTGAACTCCATTGTATAAACATTCCAGTCAATAGTCAGATCAGACATTTCCTCAGAAAAGACTTTTCTAACAACTCTCCCAATACCTCCTTTCCCTGCATAAATAAATTCTCTAATAAGACATTCTCATAGCACCCAGGACTTTTCTTTATAACACTCTTCATTATGTATATTTCATTAATTGTTTGGTGAATTTCTCTCTTCCACACCAGACTGTCAGCCCATGAAGGGAGTGACCGTATGTATCTTGCTCACTTTGTGTCCTTAGAGCCTCACATAAAGGAGATCAGAACTGATTTACTGAATGAAGAATGTTCCTGTGCAGTCATTTCTAGCAGCATAATTTCATTAGAATGATATGGCTGTGTGCATTGGTGAAACCTGCAGGAGGCAGAACAAAGGCAAAACCCTGTCAGACAAAGCAAGACCCTGGAGTCAGGCACATAGGGCCTCTGACTGGAGCTACAAGGAGGCTGGAGTCGAGCTACATGCTTCTCTATTTTCTGTCAATAAAAAATTAAGTGCATGTGTTAATGGGACTCAAGGTTATTTTCCTTTGGGAGAGTTAATTGATGGGAGGTTAAATAAAGTCACAAGTTTTTACTTAAAGGAAACAGAAAATGAAGAATTACTTTAATTATGGGCAATGTGTCAAAAGAAATGTTTCCCAAATTAATCTTTTCTGGAAGTAAAACAATCCTACTATAATTCATTTTAACTCCCAGTCCTTCTCTTACACACACATACACACACACACACACACACACACACACACACACACACAGAGTATTCAGGTCAACTCCCACTTAGATTACAATAAACAACATGAATTAATTTCAGGCATTAAAGTTTTTATTTCCAGGGTGTTTGCTTTCAAAGACTATTTTTTTTTTTTTGGTACTGGGGATTGAACCAGGGGTATTCTACCTCTGAGTTATACCCCCTGACCTTTTTATTTTTTATTTTGAAACAGGGTCTCGAAAGTTACTGAGGCTGACCTCGAACCTACGATCCTCCTGTCTCAGTTTCCCACACTTACTGGGATTACAGGCATGGGCCACCGTGCCTGGCTAGTTTCCCCATGTTAGTTGGGGGAGGTACCCCTTTCTCATTAAAGGAGAGACTGGCTACAAAAGCCTTGGTCCCTCCCATCCACCCACCACCCACATCACATTATATCAGAGATCAAGGGTCAGAAATGTTACACAACCAATTTTGTCTTTTAAAGGAAACACAACTGAAATACTCCTGAAGAAAGAAAGCAGAGAATTATTGGAATGGCTTAGTTGTTAACATTTGTTTTTAATTTTTCAAAATTCTTCTACTTGTGTTCATAAAGTCTCTGAGTACTCCCTCAAGCCTTTTCGGAGTTGGAAATCAGTCCCAATCCCAGTAGTAGAATTTAAAAGAATGGAGATGTCCTTTTGATTTCTTTTTTTCCCTTCAATGTCTACAAGAAAACTCCAAGACTTTCTTCTTAGAAGTCAGTGTCCCCTATCCACCCCCATCTACCTAAGAGATATGTGTTGGGAAAAGGGAGCAGTAAGAAAAATAGGAGGGGGAATGGGAAGAGGGAGCTGGAGATCTAAGATTGAAGACCCTGAATGTAGGGTAAACTTGCCAGGATTTAAGAAACTTCCCCTAACTGCTCTCAGCTCTCTATGGTGACCTTGTAATGGTCCCGCAATCTGAAACTCTAGGAAAAGTAAAGAAAAACAGTGAGTGGAGAAACGTTCCCATACAATAAGCTTTCATGGCCAAGAGCCAAAATCTGGCAGGTTTAAAAGTCATTTTCAAGCCGGGCGTGGTGGCGCACACTTGTAATCCCAGTACTTTGGGAGGCGGAGACCGGAGGATCCGGGTTCGCGGCCAGCCTCAGCTCTCTCTCTCTCTCCCTGTGTGTGTGTGTCTCTCTCTCTCTCTCTCTCTCTCTCTCTCTCTCTACTTAGTGAGGCCCTCTGCAACTTCGTGAGACCCGGTTTCAAAATAAAGTATAAAAAATAGGGTCGGGGGCATAGCGCCGAGGTAGAACGCCCCTACGTTCAATCCCTGGTACCGCAAAAAAAAAAAAAA
>PVJS01034500.1:0-21544 GCA_004027185.1 Glis glis | reverse complement strand
CACACACATACACACGGTATAGCTGCCTTTCACCTGGCTGGGTATGGGGTTGTGGTAGAAACAGATAAAGCACTACCACAATATATATCCACACATAGGCATGTCCAAGAATGTAGTCACTATTATCAGTAGAGTTTAATAAAAAAAAAATAGTGCTCAAACCATGTACAAATAAGGGGCTAGACACTAGTCTACAATTAGGTTTCAAAGCTAAATCTAATTACATCCTCCTCAATAAAAGGAAGACTAGTTACCACTGAAGGGCAATAAAGGTGTTTAATATACAGCCCTGGCCTTCAAGGAACTTGAAATTCTTTTACTTAAACAAATATTTATTGAGCAAAGACTTTGTTCCAAGTAAAAGCCTAAGAGATTGGAATACAAAATGGATAAAAACAGAGCTTCGAGTTCACAGCTGAGCGTTGAACTATGAAAGCATACAAGGGTGGCACGTGTAGAGCAGATAGAGGGAGGGACAGGGTCAAGCGCAACCACAGAGAAAATCTCCATCTCCCTTTACCCCGCACCTCACAGAAGGTCTTGAAGGACAAAAAGCATCTTTCTCTCACAATGAAATGGAGTTCCAGAGGCATGAATGGACAGGGGATTTAGGATGAGTATGTCTGCAGCCTTGGAGGCAGCGGGTGGAAAAGATTCTGCAGAATCATTTTGGGGTCAGGCAACACTAAGGACTTTGTATATTACCCATGAGGTAGCAGGGAGCCGGGATGGCTTTCAGCAGGAGTGGTGCATGACTAAATGGTCATGTTGCCTTTAACAGACATCACCTGGGGACAATGGAAACTAAAGGTGAAGGAATGGGGGGAAGGGCCAGTGGCCGCAGGGGTCTGGTTACAATAAACTTCAATTATGGAGATGAAAAGGATCCAAATTAAAGTAGGAACAGAGCTGGACGCGGTGGCGCGTGCCTGTAATCCCAGTATAGTTGGGAGGCTGAGACAGGAGGATCACTGGTTCATGGCCAGCCTCAGCAATTTAATGAGACCCTTAAAAATAAAAAGGGATGGAGGTATAGCTCGGAGGTAGAATGCCACTGGGTTCAATCCCCAGTACCAAAAAAAAAAAAAAAAAGAAAAGATGAGGGACCAAATAAGGGCTTTGTTGTTGTTGCAGCAAAATATCAAAGATTTAATAACCAATTAGATGTGTGAGCAGTCACGGCCAATTCAAATTTCTAGCTTGAAGAACTGGGTGGGTGCTGATGCCAAAGGGGCCAGAAAACAAAATAAGACAAATTGTTTTGATGGGCGAGAAAAGATTATTAGTTCATCTGGGGACATGCGAATTTTGAAGGGCTTAAGGGAGATAGATAGCTGCATTAACAATAATAAAAGAAAGCAAAATATATCTTCCAGAGAATTTATAAGCCAAGAACTATATTTGACTGTTTAAATTACTGAGAAAGCTCTTCAATTGCTCCAGTTGCTAAATTTGAACTACGCCGTAGGTAAAGTTGAAGTCTCATCTGTTTTGTTTGTAGGTGCTGCTCAACCAAAATGGATTAAAAACTTAGTATTTAGATGATATCAGCAAACACACATTGTCATTCTGTGCCTTTTGCTGGTGGCAGCTCTCCAATCCACCTTACTGGGACTGAATTCTAGGACACCCTCGATTCTGTTTCCTCACCATAGGCAGAATCCTAGGGTAAAACGCAGGGGTGAAGAGCCCTGGAGAAGAAAAGTAGTCAGCTATGTGGTGAGAAATCAATATGTTCCTTTCCAAAGAGAAAGTTAACTACCTGGGGAAAATAGACATTCCTAAGGAAATGAACACGGCAATTCCACCACATTCTATGGGACTTGTGTCCAAGTAAAAAATATTATTAGAAGAGGCATCTTAAGTTCTCTAGGTTGACATTTCTTCTGTGTTATGCTTAAGACTGTAGAATGTGGGAAGGTTGAGAGTTTTTAAACCAGGCATAGATGCCACCATACTTCTTGCCATGGTAGGGAGCTGTCACTTCCAATGGCTTAGTATGACAGAGCACTCTGGCTTTAAAGACCTTCTGCAAAAGAACCAGAATAGCCAAAGCAATCCTGAGCAAAAAAAAAAAAAAGAGAGAGAAGGAAAAGAAAAAGAAAAAGAAAAAAAAAAGCAATGCTGGAGGTATCACAATACCCTATTTCAAACTATACTACAGAGTCATAGTAACAAAACCAGCATGGTACTGGCATAAAGATAGACATGAAGATCAATGGAATAGAATAGAAGCCACAGAGACAAATCCACACAGCTACAGTCATCTGATTCTCAGCAAAGATACCAAAACATATGTTAGAGAAAAGACAGCCTCTTTAACAAATGGTGCTGGGAAAACTGGATATCCATATGTAGAAGAATGAAACTAAATCCCCATCTCTCACCCTATACAAGAGTCAACTCAAAAATGGATTAAAGACCTAGGTATATGACCAGAAACTATGCAACTCCTAGAAGAAAACATAAGGGAAACACTCTACCATACAGGAACAGGCAGGGACTTCCTGAAAAGGACTCCAAAGCTCACAAAATAAAACCAAGAATCTATAAATGGGATAGTATCAAATTAAAAGACTTCTGCACAGCAAAGGAAAAATTAACAGCATAAAAAGACAGCCTGCAAAATGGGAGAAAATCTTTTGCAGCTACTGGTCTGACAGAAGATTAATATCAAGAATATATAAAGAACTAAAAAAAAACCTCAACAGCAAAACACCAAACAACTCATTCAAGAAATAGGCAAATGAACTAAACAGACATTTCTCAAAAGAAGAAGTACAAATGGCCAAAAATGATATGAAAAAAAAAACTGTTCAACATCTTTAGTCATCAGGGAAATGCAAATCAAAATTACCCTGAGGTCTCATCTCATTCCAGTCAGAACACAATCATCAAAAACACAAATAATAATAAATGCTGGGGAGGTTGTGGGGGAAAAAGAAGTTTTATACACTGTTAGTGAAAATGCAAAATAGTACAGCCAGTATGTTAATTAGTATGGAGGTTCCTCATAAACTAAAAATTGAACTACCATATGATCCAGCTATACCAGTCCTTGGCATTTAATCCAAAAGAATTAAAGACAGCATATTTTAGAGATACATGCATACCCATGTCTATGGCAGCACAATTCACAATAGCTAAGTTATGTAACCAGTCTCGGTGTCCATCAACAGTTGAATGGGTAAAGAAATGTGGTATATATACACAATGAAGTTATATCCAGCCATAAAAAAGAATAAAATTAAGCCATTTGCAGAGAAATGGATGGAACTGGAGAGTATCATGTTAAGTGAAATAAGCCAGACTCAAAAGAACACGTGTGGTATGTTTTCTCTCCTATGTGGAAGCTAGAGGGGAAGAAAGGATGTCATTAAAGTAGAAGGGAGATTGGGGTAGAGGAAGAGGATAAATGGGAGGACGGGGGAAGGATAAGGGGAGGTATTGGGGAATAAAGCTGACCAAAATATGTTATACGCATCTGTGAATATGCCATAATCATTCCCACTATTCTGTATAATTAACGTGCACCACCAAAAGAAAAGAGACTTCTACATCTGATCTAACTCAGTTCCATGACTTCTTGCCTTTATCTTGCCCCCTTTGTATCCTCTAATTCATGTATTTTCCCTGAAGGTTCTTTTCTTGTAAACCTCAATACCAAGTGCTGCAGAAATTGGCACAGTAAACAGAATATTGTTCCGGGTCCTATCACATATAGGACATGCGTTCACACTCAAAACTCACTTATTATATGAAGCCCTTCAGGTTCATTTCCCCACAGAAATGATTCCTCCCTCATCCAAATGTACACAGCCCTTTGTATGCATGCCCTGGATTGTGCTTTTCCCTTTCCAACCTAAAATATGGTAATTTTTATATGTTTTGTTTTCCCCTTTGAGAAAAAAAGAAACATAAGCCTGATTTATCCCAAAGATCCTGGCATAATGACTTTGTATATAGGTAGTGTTCTAAACACTATCGGAGAAACAGTGGAATGAAGTACACATTGCTCAAAGAACATGTGCGCTTTTCAGAAGGATGCAGACTCTAGGATATCTCATAAACTTGTAACTCAGGACCCTAAACATATTTGCGCAAAAGCTTTTTGTTCTTTGCTGGTTTCATTAGCAAGACAAGGTCTCATGTCATGGCCTTTGACCTGAACATAATGCCTAAATCCAGAGCCTAGAAAAATCATGGGCATCATTTCTATTCTTAACATACTAGATATCCAGTTTCTCTATATAATGGTATCAAAACAAAAGTATATGATGTTATTTTTTAGAGACTATACAATATAACTTTCTTATCATTTGTATATCTTACATATCAAAAGAAAAGCATTTCTGACCAGGTAATGGCACACGCCTGTAATCCTAGCTACTCGGGAGGCCAAGGCAGGAGGATCACAAGTTTGAGGTCAGCCTGAGCAACTTAGCAAGACCCTGTCTCAAAGTAAAAAATAAAAAGGGATGGGTATATAGTCAGTAGTAGAGCACTCCTGGGATCAATCCCCAGTACTGTGATACACACACACACACACACACACACACACACACACACACACATTTTTCTAGTAAAGACATAAATCCAGTTCTTATAAATCAAATACTTTGTTCATGTCAGGGAAAGTTAGGAGAGGCACCTATTTTAAGTCCTTTGGAGGGCAAGGAATTCATCTACAAAGTCAGAGGATTAAAAACAAAATAATCGGCCGGGCATGGTGGCGCACGCTTGTAATCCCAGCACTTTGGGAGGCGGAGACCAGAGGATCCCGGTTCATGGCCAGCCTCTCTCTCTCTCTCTCTCTCTCCCTTTCCCTGTCTCTCTCTCTCTCTCTCTCTACCTAGTGAGGTCCTCCGCAACTTTGTGAGACCCGGTTTCAAAATAAAGTATAAAAAAATAGGGCCGGGGGTGTAGCGCGGAGGTAGAATGCCCCTGGGTTCAATCCCAGGTACCGCAAAAAAAAAAAACCAACAAAATAATCTCTCTCTCTCTCTCTCTTTGTCTCTCTCGCTCGCTCGCTCACTAGCTAGCTTTCACTCTCTTGCTCTCTCTCTCGCTCTCTCTTGCTCTCTTTTTCTGTCTGTCTCACCTGGAGCAAAGTTTAAGTAAAAAACATAATTTAGTTTACCACAGCCAACTTCAAAACAAGAGTACATAGTGGGGATTTCCTTGAATCTGAAACATGGTTAGAAGCATGAGAGAGAGAGAGAGAAAGAGAGAGAGAGAGGAACACACACATACACACACACACACACACACACACACACACACACACACACACAGTTGGCTCTGGTTAATAAATAGAAATGGCCCGGTCACCCTAAAGTATAAGGACCGGCTTTGGGTGCCGTTCTTTGCAGATGCCCCATTCTTGGACTAGCTCCCCATCCAGTGGAGGCCAAAGTACCTGTACCCAGACCCCAATAGACCCCACATAACCTTCCTTATTTGGGAAGAGGCTGCGATTACTATTCTGATATATTCCTAACCCTCCCACAGCACATGTAGATGAGAGGATGAAGAATGATTGGCACAGCCGACTGATGCAGTCCTGGGCTGCGTGGACACATACGTCATCACCAGATGTGAAGGAAAACCCTCCAGGAAGTCGGGCCTTGTGTTCCCAAAGATTTCACATGTAAACTCGGCAGAGCACCTGCATACTGAATGACAGAATGTGCTCAGAAATCTGCCTCATAGAAGAGCAAGTGTGAGAGCATTAAATGGCTTTGTATGATAGGCTGTGGTAGGAAGAATTCAGAGACGGCTCCCCAAATTCCCGCCTCCTGTGTACACACCTTGTACAATTCCTTTCCATGAGTGCAGAGAGAACATATGGCTATGATGGATATAGCAGAAGTTAAGGATGTCATTAAGATCCAGAATGAAGCCAGGTGTGGTGACACACACCTGTAATCCCAGTACTTGGGAGGCTGAGACAGGAGAATCGCAGGTTGGAGGCCAGCCTCAGCAACTTAGCAAGAAGATTCAGAATGAGGTGATTTTGAGTTCATCAAAAGGGAGGCTAACCTGAGTAGACCTGACTTAGGTGAACTTCTAAAAGTGAGACCCTCCTGCTGGTTTCAAGAAGTAAGCTGTTCTGCTCTGCAAGAGTGTATGAGACAACATGGGGCAGAAAATCTAGGGGCAGGCTCGAGTGTCTGAGAAAAGCCCTTGGCAGACAGCTGGCACGAAAACAGCGACCTCAATCGTAAACCTGCAACTCAGCCAGCAACCACATAAAGTTGGAAGAGGATTTTGGGCCTCAGATGAGACCACAGCCCCAGGTGATGACTTGATTCCAGTCTTGCAAGGCTCTGAGCAGAGGATCCAGCTGAACCCTGCTGGGGACCTGGCCTACAGAAGACGTGAGATAACAAGCCACTAAGTCTGTGGTCATTTGTTACACAGAAATAGAATTGCAATAGTGGAACTTAGTTCGTAAACATAAAAAATAGGAATAAAACAGGCAACCAATAGCATATAAAAACAGCAAGAAAAAAGTAGTTACAAACTTCCACTGGTAGGTGATACTTATGCAGTGCTAGATAGTTCCCTGAATATATCAATGCAATAGCTGTCTGCAGACAGGCTCATACAGAATAGAGCTATTTATTTATTTATTTATTTATTTATTTATTTATTTATTTGTTTTATCTTTGGCTAAACATCTTGGATGACATTCTCCAAACCATCACTCAGCAAAAACTTAGGAAAAGCTCCTCTGTCCCTCTTAATCTTCCCCCTTCCTCCAGCATTGGTACATAATCTTTCTCCCTATGCTTCTAACATTAGGATATTGATAGGCCTTATTGAAAGTGCAAAAATCAAAAGAAAAACTACTGAGAATGTTCATTTTAATTTTAACAAATTTCTTTGGACCCTTTTGAAAAGACTTATGTAAGGGTATGTAAAGTATATGTATGAATGAGTTTCTAAACCATCGTTATTTTGGATATTTTAACTGTCATCTTCTTGATGGAGTACA
Source organism: Glis glis (assembly GCA_004027185.1). NCBI lineage: Eukaryota > Metazoa > Chordata > Mammalia > Rodentia > Gliridae > Glis > Glis glis. Next base: position 14,544 of record PVJS01034500.1, on the reverse strand, counting down.
CTGGGTTACAAACTGCCTTTAAAACTTAAATCTTATAATCTCAAAGGGGGACAAGTGTTCTGGATAGATTTTCATATGGCTGGGAAATGTAGGCTAATGCACCATTAGGTTTGAAAATGGACACTTCCCTCTGAAAGTTTTATATCCTCCAAAAAAAGAAAAATGTGCTTTTCTCAAAAGGTATCCTGTGACAAACACTTGTACTAAAGAAAGTATGTACTCCTCTGTTCTCTTATTATACTTTTCCTTTCTCCAGATTAATACTTAGAGCAAGTCTACTTAGAAGAATTTTTAATGCATTAAACATATTTTTAGAAAATAAAACTGTAGACATAAACTATATGCAGGCTATGATGATAAAATTGTGTGTGCATGTGTGTGTGTGTGTCTCTTAGAGTGTTTCATTGAGAAATGTTTTTACATACAATGTTCGAAAAAATTCATTGGAGTTACTTCTTCCCCCTTAAAGGGGTATGTGTATTTGACATTTAAAAGGTTCTTAATTTTTGTCTCATTACATTTTAATTAAACACAAACTAGAAGAACATATTTCAACAATGAGTATATTTTAGTGATAATTTTACATATAAAATACTTATAATTTTTGATAATATTTACAAATTGTATTGCATATTAAAATCGTTTCAGTTAATGCTCCACAATTGTCTTTCAATCCTGACAAGGAGCTCACTTCATAAATGTGAAAAGGAAAGAATATTCCATTATGTAAATCCACAAAGTGTCACCAGGTGATAAAATATGTTAATTTCTTTTATGTTGCTCTGTAATAATATCACAACTGATAAATTAGTAAGACTGTGTGATGGGCTTTTATATGGTAATAGATTTATTTTTCCCCAGAGAATTTTTATATGATGTCTTAAATTGTTTCATTATTTTCCATTTGATATTAAATCAATAAGGCTAATAATAATACTGTCCATTGGTTAGGTTAGCAGGGTGTTTTGTCAGGGGTACTGTTTGCTTTTTTAAAAATCAAAATCATTCAAAATAAGGTAAAAAAGAAATAATCATAACTATAAAATACACCTCATAAATAAAGCAGAAAGCATGTCAAGTCAACACAATACACAATGAGTATAACCACACTATTCATTTATCAGCATAGTTTTTATTGAGTGGGTGGCAATTTTGAGAATTTAAAACTTGCAAAGAGTTTTATTTTGCAAAAGAAAAATAAATGATTGCTATTAAAATATCAAGAGAAAGAAGGATGCTCATAGGGAAAGATTTTCAGGGATAGTAATAATACTTATTAAATTGTTTCAATAAAAAAGTCCACTAACTACTGTGTGCATATATGTCCCTATCACTCTGAACTATATAATAAAAATATATTTAAAGAGACTAATAAAAATATATTTAAAAAACACAATGCACCAATAAAAGTATGTTTTTTAAAAGATATCATAATAAGATTAATTGAATATTTATCTGGAGAAATGGTATGCCCATGGTTCTAAATGTAACAAAATCTGTGCCTAAAATTTTGATTAAGGTCTCTTCTTTAAGTTTCAGATTATTCAAGTCACTCTGTAATTAAAAAATTAAAGAAGCAAATGAGAAAATTCTCTTCTTTTTTTATTGAGCAGGGTTTCTTGGGAGGAGAGATATTTATTAAATGCAAATAAAATCTGGCCAAAACCAATCTTTATGCTACTATGACTTTGAAATTTATTCCACTGAATGTTGATTTCATACAACCTGGGTCCCCCCCCCCCAGGAATTCTCCAGACACTGTGTAGCAGAGGCCATGCATGGTCTCCCACAGTTCTGAATTTCTTGTTATGCTAAGCACTGGTATATGATGATGGTCTTCTCAAATACAGATCCCAAAATTTTAATTTTCTACTTGTGGACATTAACGCATAGCTAAAATAGAAAAAGGGTGATTCCCACCTACATCCATCTCTCCCTACCTCCCCACCTACTTACCATGTTGTGGTGAGAGTTAGAAAAAGCCCAAGATATCCACACACTGGTGACCTAAAGCCCCTTTCATTAGCAACTGGGATCTAAATGTATCTCTGCAGTAATTCCCAGGGCTCTGTTGGGAAGATTCAGTACACACTGCGCTCCATTCAACTTTAAATGACACTGAGATAAGCAATTACCATTTTCCAATCACCTCACTTTCAAGGCATGCATTCAGAATCAATGTTTAGAGCCTCTAGGTTTTACACGTTCAACTTCAAGAACCAACATCCACATGCAACTGACCAGTTCCTCAGGTAATAAGTAACAGTCCCCACAGTCATGTGTGGTTAAAGACAGCAGTGATAATTCTGGGGACACTTGGTGGCGGCAGTGACATTAGCAGGGACTTAAACTTTTCTTACAGTGTTTATTATTATTATTATTATTATTATTATTATTATCTAAAGAAGACAGGCATCTAATGAAATAGCATTGCCAACTCCATTCATACTGTCTGACACAAATAGAATATAAAAGGAAAAAGGATGGATTAAACCTAAAGTTAAAAACACTGGAAAGAGTGACCAAACATCCTCCCTGACCCTGATTAGGCTGAAAATATAAAGGGAACACAATCAACGTTAGTGCTTCCTTTCTCTCTCATATAAACTTATCCAACTATCCCCAAAGCGTAAAAATCCAAGACTTGCTTCCCACCCCAATAAGAGAGTATGTATCTAGACTACTGGAGTGGAAATGGAATTAGGTGTACTCTCATATCAGCTCCAAGAAACACACAGTCATAGTAAAAACAATGATGCCTGATAAAGCTTTTGGAATAAGTGAGTTTATATGAGTCTTGTCTGGGAACCAAAAAAAAAAAAAATAAGGAAGAAGGAGAAGGAGGAGGAGAAGGAGGACGGGGAGCATGCGGAAGCAGCAGAAGCTACAAGGAAGGTGGGTATTCACAGTGGAACTAACTGAGGGTGTTTGCTAGGGTTGGGAGTACAGGTTCACATTTACAAGCTGAAGCCTACACTGGTAAGATCCCCAGGCTCAAACACAGAGCTTGAGATGCCTGGGAGAGAGAGGGGACCTGACCGTGGTCCTGAAAGAGAACCACTTAGAGCTGATTCCCCACAGTCTCCTAACATCCACACAACATCGTGTCTATTCTGTTTTTCACGCCGGCTTAAACGAGCCAAATGTCCAATAATCGTGTCCTCAAATGTTGAAACTTTCTCTTATGATCAGACCAGCCTTTTTAATGTCCAGCGCTTCCTTCCTGAATAGTCTCTCTTTGAGTCTTCAGCTAATCTCAGGAGTAAGAGGTATGCCATTCTAGCTAAAAAAAACAGTGGTGACGATTCTGACAACTCACAACTCTCAGAAGTCTACAGAAAGCTCACACTTGACAATCTTGATTCTAGTCTGCATGTGTTAAACTCAGATAGGAATTCATGCCGGGGGGGGGGGAATCTCTAGGAATGAAGCCCCATGAAAGAACACACCAAACTCTGTAATACGGGGAGCCTTGGAACTCTAGAAAGATAAAGTGCACAACAGCCCCATCTTTACCTAGTAAAATGACAACCAATTCCCGAAAGATGTGCCAAAATGCAGGTCCCCCGTGAACGCAGGCGTCGGTCTTTCTTGAGGCTGTTTTTCCAACCCTTAGAAACCCGGGAAGTCAAGAGAACCAACTACACCAATCGCGAGTGTTAATACTACACCGAATCGCTGGAGGGGGGAAAAAACAATTCTCCGCACAAAAGACACCTTGGCGAGAACAGAAGGGAAATCCATTCTGCTGGTGCAAAAAGAAAGGTGGGCGCAAAAGTCAGGTCTGAGAGAAAAAATCCTCCCCCGAAAAATACCCATGCAACTCGTCCCAGCGCTGACTTACGTGTTCCGTCAAAGCGGGTGGCGATCGTGTCCAGGAAGGTGTTCTGGGGCGCCAGTAATCCTTTCATAACCGGCATTTTTCCAGCGCGGTGTGAAATTCTCCATCAAAGTTTGTCCAGAAGGATGGTTCGAAAGGAAAGTGCCAAGAAGGGCGAAGGGGGACGCGATGACGGCAGGGGAGGGGGGCCCGGCGTGGCGATGGGGCCGCGCCGGGGAAGGGGGAGGGTGGAAGGAGAGAGGGAGCGAGTTCCAGCCGCCGCGGCCGAGGCAGGAGCAGCCCGGCCGGCGCGCTCCGAGCCCGCCCCGCACCTCCAGGCGCAGCCCGGCGCAGGCTCCCTCTCCCGCCCCCTCCACCTCCGCCAGCTGCCGAGACCCCCCCACCGTCCCTCGGCGGGCTCGGTGCCCGCCGGGCGCCACGGCGCGGACCTCCCCCACCTCGCCCTCCCCGAGGAGCCGCGGGGGCCCGGGGCGCCGCGCCCTGACCTGATAGGGTCGGGGAGGACTGCGCCCGAGCCGGGGGAGGCCGTGACGCGGAGCCTCCGGGTCTCCCGGGGGCTCCAGGAAACGCGAGCGAGCGCGACTCCCACCCCCCAGGAGCCTGGGAACAAAGACCCCTTTGTTCCCGCTCTGTCCCTCTCCCGGGGAGACCGGAGTCCCGTGGGTGTGGTGTTGTGGAAGGGGCGGAGACAGGTCGGGGCAGGTAACCGGCCTCCGCCTAGAACTTGGGAGGGGGCCCTCCTCCCCCGGCGGTGTCCTAGGGAGCAGAGGCAGCCGGGGACTCCAGGGGGAGGTGGCCCCTTTCCGGTGCACCTGCCATTGTGAGTTCCCGCGATCCGAGCAGGGCAGCTCCAAGTTAGTTGCGCGCCTCCCTCCCCAGGCCCCGGGGTCTTGTAAGCCTTGGGAATCGGCCCCAGTGCGCCGGGCTTTTACAACCTCTTCTTCCTGAGCTGCAAAAAGTGGTGCTTCGATCACCTTCCCCAAATTACCAGTAGCCTCCCCAAGCCACCCCAAACTCAAAGAAAAAGAAAAATAGCCTTTCAAATGGACAATGAAAGGTTTGGCACTCTCCCGTGAAATGTGAATAAAGCCTTTCTGGAAAAGTTTACCGTTTTTATTGATTTGCAAAATATCACGTAAGGTTGCCTTGCATAAATAGCCTCAAAATGAACCCTCTGGCCCCCCTCCCTGCACCCCTCCCACAGCGAGGCTGCCCCCAGGACAGACGCCTCCAAGGAGAACGCGAAGTCTGGCCTCCTGCCAGGGGAGGCAGGTGTCTCCGAAAACGAAAGTGGTCTCTGGGCTCTACTCCCCGGGCGGGCGCGGAAAGCCGCCCCAACCTGCGCAGCCCTGCGGGGACCCGGACCCCAGAGCCCGGATCCTACAGAAAATCCTAGAAGGGAGGGAGGTGTGGGAGGAAAGTTGGGAGCCCAGGCACAGGCACACCCACGGGAGCCCAGGTGCTCCTGCACCCGGAAGGGAAGGAGAAAAGCGAACAGGTGTCTGAGCCGCCGGGAGGGACAGCTCGCGTCCCGCGCCGCCGGGGACTGGGGCGCGGCGGGAGGTGGGAGCGGCTGCCTCCCTCGCGACAGCTGGGAGGGGGCTCCTTATTTGAATTCTCCCGGCTCCGGGAGGCGATGGAGGGACCCTGTGGATTTCGTCACCGCTGCCCAAGGCTCCATGAGGATGGGGGTGGAGAAAGAAAGGAGGCATCCCCCTGTCCCCGCCCCTGGTCCCCCTTTCTCGTGATGCACTTCCTGCGGCCGAGGATTCCCTTTGTGTTGAAATTCAAGATCCGGCAGCCGCGCTGCTAGTGAGGCGGGGGCGCGCTCGGGAGGGGCCGGGAATCCTGAAGGGGTGGCCGGCCCCGGGGAGGCCCTGGACCCGGGGCCCCTTTCCTAGCAGGACGCTGCTCCTGGCCCCCCGTTGGTCCCCATCCTCTCCCCTCATATTTCAGCCCTAAGCCAGCTGTGCTTGGTGGAAACCGAGCTCACGCGGGTGTGCCCCACGCGGCGAGCTGAGCGCAACTGGGTTGGCTCCCTCTTGGGCGGAGCCGGGGAGAGAAAGATGAGGGAGCCCCTCCTTCTGCATCGCGTCCAGGAAACCCCACCTGCCTTGGTGGAAGGGAGAACGAGAAGTAGCTTGAAGTTCAGCATAAAATTTATTAGTTGTAAGTCACGACGCGACTCTTCATAAAATTTGCATAGTAGGGCTGTGTACGTATATGTAAAAATTGTTTCCTCCTGGGCCTGAGCTAAGTTGCCTAACGTAGGAAATACCTTGCTAGAAGCAAGCCACACAGGCGCTTCAGGATGGGGACCCAAAAGAAAGCCCGGCTTCATAGCAAAAGGAACCTGGCATTTATCATTTATTGTCTAGTCGCTCCGCCAGCACCACTGAGTCAGGGACTGTGCCAGGCATGGCAAGGTATCTCCCCTAAATTCAGATTCAAGCCCTGGATCCTATTGATCTGCCTGAGGGGACCCACCACTTCCTGTGTTCTTTCTCTACCCAGAAGTCTGGTGGGGTGTTTGTTTTGTTTTGTTGGATTTGTGTGTGTGTGTTTGGTATTGGGGATTGAATCCAAGGGCTTCTGCCTCTGAGCTACACCCGAGCCCTTTTTACTTTGAAACAGGGTCTCCCTAAGTTACTGAGCTGGCCTTGATCCTGAGGTTTTCCTGTCTCAGCCTCCCAAGTATTGGGGTAACAGGCATGCACCACCATGCTGGTTCCAAGCCGTCTTTCTTCATGGAAACTGCCCTCACCTCTTTTGTCTTGGGTTCTAGGTCTGTAGAAAGAAGTTCTGGTCCAATCAAAGACCTAAGGTTCCTCCTCAGTGTTTGCAGCATGAATGGGTCTAAACTGCTCCATTAGAACATGACCTCCACGGGAGGCTAAGCACACTAAATCCAGTGAAACATATTTTCATCACCTTGAAAACAAAGGCCAAGAAAGAGTCACCATAGGAGGCAGGTGTTTTCCCTATTGCCTGCCCCAAATCTCTTGTCCTCCCCACTGATTGACTCAAAGAACCCCAACCCATTTTATTGTAGACAGCTTCCCCACTGCAGGGATGAACCCTTTTTCTGCGGCATAAATAAGGCACCATTACAAGAATATAGGATGACCACATAATACAGTAAGCCATATACAGAGGTCATATTCAGAGATCATATTTTTGACTCTAGAGTGTACGAAAAGGCATACAATCTCTACAATCACACCATGTCATTCTGTACTATGTACAATAGAAGGCTCTCTACGTAAAATCGATCTAGGCCAATTTCTCTGATTTACTTATAATAAACAACCCCAAAGCCTGTTGGCTTAAAACAACAGCAATATTTTATTTTGCTCAGAGATCTCCAATTTGCATAGCAGTCAATGGAGCAGCTGATTCCAGAGCCGACCCAACCTAGGCTGGAGGGCACAGTGCCAAGAGGACTCACTCCAATGGCACAGTGTGGTGCTGGCCACCAGCTGGGAGCTCAGCCAGTGCTGGGGCCTTGGTGTGGATCGCTTCGTTGTGTAGATCGTTCGATGAGCTACTTGGGCTTCCTCACATCATGGTAGGTTCAAGTGTGAGTGTTCAGAGAGACAGGAACTAGGGGCTGCCAATTTCTTAAGGCCTGGTCCAAAGACTGCCAGGATAAAAGCAGGCACAGAACACAAATTCATCAGGGAGGAATAAAAGCCCATCTGCTCCATGGAAGAAATATCAGACTGTTGGGGATCATATTTTAAAATCTCCACATCATTTTTTTTTGTATTTCTAGTTTCAAAGCATATAGCCTTATCCAAATTTGATTAAAAATCAATTTTCATTTATCCTATATGTTTCCACAACCATTTGGGATTTATGGGTATTTATCTGGGTTCAAGTCTATAATTCCTTATAGGGAAATGTAAGACACAGGAGAAAAATATACATTAAAATTACCTAAGTACTATAAGCCATGGATAAAGCAATTGCTGTTACCATTGTTTTCTTTAATGCTGATTGCCTCCCCAGTACCTGATGCTAGGATTAAAAAGTGTTTCCGGACTCCTTATATCTGCTTGATGGGTTTAAGTCTTCTTCATGTCCATTTCCTGACTATAGAAATCATCCAATACTATGCAAATGCCTTGTTGATATACATGTATTTGACTCTAAGCCTTGAAAATATTTTAAGCTTCTTTTGGCACCAAAAATTTAGCCCTCACAATTGTCAAGAATACAAATACTAAATGCTGGTGAGGATGTGGAGGGAAAAGGAACACATAAACACTCTTGGTGAGACTGTAAATTAGTACAACCACTGTGGAAATTCACTTCCCATTTCTAATGTCCTTTTGGCTTTAATATAATATGATCCATGTTCAGGAAGAGAATTTCAAAACCATATTCAGAGCCATTTCTTTATATTTGAAAGTTGACCCCCGGCAACAATGTTTGCTACCCCTGAGAACTTGAAAGAAGACCTGCATCCCTTTGCTTACACACAAAGACAAATCAGTCTCGCCTAGTGTATTCCAGATGAAAAGAGGAACTTGTACACCGTCCTCTCCTCTCGAGATTCTACCCGGTTTCTGTTTTTAGACTTTCACACAAGGAAAAAGAAATTATATATATATATATATATATATATATATATATATATATATATATAAAGTCAGTCTTTTCCAAGTCTCCTGCTGCTCCTTTGTATGTATTTAAACCCAATGTTTTAGCAGACGATGAGAATAGATCGTCGGTGTGGATGTAAATGCCAATGTCGTCATCACTCAGAGAGCAGAAGACAGAAGCAAAGGGAAGGGAGGTTGAGCTGTTCTGAGCATTGACAAAGTGATTGTTTATGAAATATAAGCTCCTGGTGGCCAGATATAATGCTATCCACTTCGTGTCAATTATCACACGGTACCAGCTCAGTGATCTCTTTCTTTTCTGAGATAGAGTAGCGCTATCCAAATTCTCTATTTGGTATTCTATCAGGCGATATCAAGACATATCTTCTTTTAGTGCCTTGACTTCTCTCTACAAAATGTAGAATTCATTACCTTTCACTGCCACATGTCTTGGGTGCATATCTTGGGTTTTCTACTACACCAGAGCTGTCTTAGAAGCAGGGATTGTCTTTTAGATGCTTTGTGTCTTTCATGGTACCTAGCCTGGACCTCTGCTCTTTGCAGGTTTTCACTACAGATTTATGTCTTCTATGTAAGTTAGGTTATTAAGACCATGAAACTGGTAAGTGAACTTAACTAAGGACCTCCATATTGCCAACTTCATCATTCTAGTGTTTTACTAAAAATCCTTGAGTTGTAGATTCACTTCAACTATGTTATTCATTATTTCTCCAATTCAACTCTCCCTTTCTTCTTTCCTTTGTGTGTGTGTGTGTGTGTGTGTGTGTGTGTGTGTGTTTCTGCGGATTGAACCCAGGAGTGTGTTCTACATCTGAGCTACACCCCCAGCCCTATTTTACTTTTTATTTAGAAATAAGATTTCGCTAAGTGGCTGAGAGCCTTGCTAAACTGTTGGGGCTGGCTTTGAACCTGTGATCCTCCTGTCTCAGCCTCCCAAGTATTAGGATTACAGGCGTGGGCCACCATGCCCAACTCCCTTTCTTCTTTCTATTACTTAGCTACCATCTTCTCCCAGATTTGGCTCAAAATTCACCTTCTTTATAAGACCTCTTAATTCATTTCTACTCTGGCTATTACTTTAACTTGAAGTGATTTAAATCTTGAAAATTCTGTTTTTTTCTTTGCTGCTGCCCAGTTTTGAAATGTTTCTTACATATTTTTACTCTACAACCATTGTTCCTAAACAGATCCAAAAAAAACAGAGTCGGGTCATTTCTTTTTTATTGGCAGCTTTGCAATGGCTGTCATATTGTAATAGCTCAATAAATGGTACTTTCTTTTCTTTGCAGCAACCTCAAAAATAGCAGGCAGTCAAAACACATTTTAAAATTACCCTGCTGAAACTATTTCTGGTGGTGAGCTTGGCACTAAGGGACCATTGTCACTCTGGTGTGTTCATTAATTCCAAGAGGAGTACAGTAAAATGACAAGAAATTCAGTACAGTTTAGAATTACAGGAAGGCAAAACTAGAGAAGACCATACAGCCCATGCAATCACTCTCACCAGAGAAGGCTATGACTTTTCTAAGGTCAAATTGCCAATTCAAGAGAGGGCACTTAAATCTGAAATGTCTAAGACAAATACCCTTGTGACTTTGCTTTTGTACCTCTGCTCCTTCCTGGATCAATATTTTTCAAACTATTAACATGGTGCACTTCTTGATGCTCAAACCCTAATATAGCCATAGAAGATTAGCTCCCTTCTTTTCTTTTGAGTTGCAACTCTTCTGATAAAATATTTATGGCAGTTCATCTTTTGTAGACTACCTTCAAAGCTTCTTAAACCGGAGTGTTTGTGCTTATGTTGATTCATTGTCTATGGAGAAAGTTATTTCTAAAGTCACAGGATAAACAAGACACATCTTCCAGAAACTTTGTTTGCATATTAAAGTGTAGTGATATATTTCCTTTCTAATAAAGGGATTTTTTTAAAAAAATTTAAAGTTATAGCTCCTACCTCAGGCTATTCTCATGGGGGGGGCATTCAGGCTGCCTAGAGATTAGCAGAATCCAAGGAGAAAAAGTTGAAGTAGAGAATGTGACATTATCTAGTGAGCTTCCTGCAGTGTCAGCTTATAAAACGACCTGAAATTATTGTATAAATTGTGTTTTAGCCTTGACTTTCTACCTATCAATCTCATTCTTTGTGTTCTCTACCATTTCACAAAGTACTGATGACAATACCTAATAAAATGTCTATTAAGAATGGAGTGCATATGAAAGATGACAAATAGTTATTGAGACTGTTTTTTTGTTTTGTTTTTTGGTACTGGGGATTGAATCCAGGGGGCGTTCTACTGCTGAGCTATATCACCAGCCCTATTTCATTTTTTTATTTTGAAACAGGGTCTCACTAACTTACTAAGAGCTTCACTAAGTTGCTAAGACTGTCCTCGAACCTGCAATCCTCTGGTCTCAGCCTCCTAAATACTGGGATTACAGGTGTGTGCCACCAGGCCCAGCTTGATTGAGACTGTTTTTAAAGGTAGAGAGAATGACATATTTTTCTCGGAAAATCTGGGGACCCAGATTTGCCATAGTACATATCCTGGGAATTTAGAAGATCCAACACTTTCAGAATATTTTAAACTCTGAGAAAAATTAGAAAAGAACAATTCTGGGTTTAAGAAATACTCCCATTTTAAGTCGCTAGTGCAAGAGAAAGCAGATGGAAAGTTCAGCGAACTCTCTTATGCACATAGATTATAATAAGAACCAGAATGTTCTTTTTTCTTTTCTTTTCTTTCTTTTTTGTTCTTTTTTTTTTCTTTTTGCGTACTGGGTATCAAACTCAGGGCCTCCTGCATGTTATGCAAGCAACCTGCCGCTGAGCTATAGCCCTAGCCTTGAAGTTCAGTCACTTTAACATTCGCAATATTTGATCATCTTATTACACAATTTCCTGATTCTATACGCTGCATTATTTTATTCTAAGAGATACACACACAAAAATCTCTCTGTGCAACATGAAAGAAAAACCAACTACATTGGAGTTTTAATCAAAAGGAAGAAATGAAAACCTTTCTAATAAATGAGGTTTCTGAGATAATAAAATCATCAGAATTTTATAGCATTAAATTCTTGGAGTGGGACCCAAAAAAGTGACCAATTTCACATCATAGCATCACAGGGGAGAAACTGTGGAGAGATGGTTTTCTAAGAACATAATTTTTTTTTTTTTTTTTTTTGGCCGTACCGGGGATTGAACCCAGGGGCATTCTCCCTCCGAGCTACATTCCCAGCCCTATTTTTTTTTGTTTTGTTTTACTTTTTTTTTGTGTGTGGTACCGGGGATTGAACCCAGGGGCGTTCTACCTCTGCGCTACACTCCCGGCCCTATTTTTTTATACTTTATTTTGAAACCGGGTCTCACGAAGTTGCGGAGGGCCTCACTAAGTAGTTGAGGCTGGCCATGAACCCGGATTCTCCGGTCTCAGCCTCCCAAGTACTGGGATGACAAGTGTGTGCCACCATGCCCGGCTATAATTATTGGTTTTTAAAGAATACAGTTTGTGGTTAACTTTTTAGTAGTTATTCGTTTCTTTCAAATATTAATTTCACATGGTAATCATGATGTTTGGTGGAAGGTGGGTGATAAGAGCTGGAGAAAGAAGGCATAAAATGCCAATAATTCCAGTATTTCAGAGGCTGAGATGGGAGGATTGCAGGTTCAAGGCCAGCCTCAGCAACTTAGGGTCTCCACAACTTAGCAAGATCCTGTTTCACAATAAAAAATAAAACAGGGCTGGGGGTATAGCTCAGAGGTAGAATGCCCCTGGGCTCAATCCCCAGTAACACACACACACACACACACATACACGTGTGCACGCGCGCACACACACACACGCTAAGATACCTTGGAATGGGGTCAAGCCCCACTGGATTTTTTTCTTTTCATTAAAAATACATAAGGATTAAGCCAGGTGTGGTGGTGCACACCTGTAATCCTAGTACTTGGGAGGCTGAGTCAGGAGGATCTCAGGTTTGAAGACAGCCTCAGCAATGTAGCAAGACTCTCAGCAACCTAGGGAGACCCTGCTTCAAAAAAAAAAAAAAAAGAAAGAAACAAAATAAAAAGGACTGGGAGTGTAGCTTGGAGGCAGAATGTCCCAGGTTCAATCTCTAGTACCAGGAACAAACAAACAAACCAACAAAAGCCATAAGGATCAGTATCACAGTTATGCTTAGCGCAGAAAATGATTCAAAATGAAAATACGTCACAAAATGATTTGGATACCACAGGGATGTGAGGGTTCCAATGAAGAAGGAGTGAGCCGGTGAGCGAGTGATGCATGGATGGGTGAGTGGGTGAATTCACATACTTCTTGACCAGGCAGCAGGCGCTTTGGTTCAGTGTGGCATTCACTTCTGTGAAGTGTGGTGCCTAAGTGTGGGTTTATTTGAATCTAGGAAATGGAGAGTATTTTTATCAATTAACAAGCCCACATTGTAGCTCCTTTATGTCAAGTTCAATTTCAACAGCTAAACTCTTCCCTAGATAGCATTTTGTGAGCTTACTCATTCTTGCCTGCCAAAGGTAACAAAGCAGGAACATCTAGCGATTTTATTTTAATTGCAGTTAAATGCTTATTTAAGCACATGCAGAAGAATTTTTAGAAGAATAGCTAAACTCACCTCTGTTCCCTATCTTTTATTTTTTTAACAATCAGGTTCTTTAAAAAATAACCTTTGAATGGCTTACTTTTAAAAATAATGTACAGCACGTTATTATATTCAGAGAATAAACAGTGCTTACAATGATTGCATTCAGGAAGAAATTAGAAATTCTATTATAAACCTAAATTGTTAAAAGCTAATGAGCAAATTGAAATTTATTTTCTCGCTGGCGACATTTCCAGTTTTATTTAATTGCTTACTAAGACATAACTTAGACCCCAAACCTGCTGCTTTCTGTGTATTATGAATTCACAGAACTCAAAAGCACAGCCTGACTTACCAACTGAGTTCTTTCCACATTATTATATTAATGTGCGAAAGGGCTCCATTCTCATAAAAATTAGGTGCAACAATTTGTACACACATGTTTTAGAAAATAAACAGAGAAAAAAAAAGCACCTGAACATGAGTGTAATTGAAAACTCACAGAACGTGGAATCAGGAGACTCGAGTCCTTGTCTTGAACACTTAGAACAAACAAACCATCTTATAAATATTCAAGTTCATTGTCATCAACATCTTTCCCTTATCTGAGGAAATTCCCTTGAAGGACACAGCTTAATTTTCTAGGCCTTTCTGGAGGCACTTCTCAAAGTGCAAGGTGACACGCTGTCTGGGGGATGATTTGACCTCATACCAAGAGGTCATTATTTCATTTTAATAATCATCGATTATGAAGGCACATATTAGAGAAAGTAATTTCACTTTTCAATAGTGACTCAAATGTACTTCAGTGTTTACAGTCCTTAAATTATTTGTGTTTTCAAAGAGATTACATGAAAGATTAATATTGTAGGTAGCAATAAAGCCAAAAATATACGAGTGGTGGAAGACGTCTGATTACTGGGAAATAAATGCTCCCCTAGTCTGTGCACATCCCAGTTTGAGAAATGCTGGACTACCTGGTATTTGAGATTCCTTCCGGTTTTTAAATATAAACCTCTAATAATAGTAAACCACAATAGTTTTTCACTAGGTGGCAAAATGAAAAACAACAAACACACAGTTTCTTTTTTGTATCCTAATAGTAAAATTTGGTAACCCTCAATTAACTTTTGTTTTTCTTCAAAATGTAGTTTCTTATGTCTTGGGGGCATTCCTCCACATTAGTTATTCAAATGCTAATTTATTTATTTATTTATTTATTTATTTATTTATTTATGGCACTGGGGATTGAACCCAGGGGCATTCTATCTCTGTATGAAAGTGGCTGCACCTATGTTTGGGGCATAAATGTTGGCTATTGTTATATCCTCTTGCTGGATTGTTCCTTTTACCAGTAAGAAATGACCTTCTTTGTCTCTTCTGATAAGTTTAGGTTTGAAATCTAATTTGTCTGATATCATAATTGCTACTCCTGCTTGTTTTCGAGTTCCATTGGCGTGAATTACCTTGCTC
>PVJS01034499.1:0-21553 GCA_004027185.1 Glis glis | reverse complement strand
GCTGGGAGTATAGCTCTGAGGTAGAATGCCCCTGGGTTCAATCCCCAGTACTGCAAAAAAAAAAAGAGGTCTGTTTTTTCTTTGAAAACTGTTAAAAAATTAACTGAAATTTGGTTTTAGTAAAATATATAAGGAAATTGGATAACATGTTAGGTATATTCAACCTAAAAACATCCAGTAATTTAAATCTTGTCTTAGAGACATGTAATCACATTATGTTCTCAGATCTTTGTTTTCCTTGAAATGGCTATTATGAAAAAAATGGCTTTTGTTCTAGTATAATATTTGTGAGAATTATCCCAATTAGCCTGTTAGTAGGTCATAGCAAAGACTACATTTTCATGATATATTTGTTAGATGTGGAAAAAATACAAGAAATGCCTTTCTAAGCTGAGAGCTCAGAGCCTTTTATTTGTCAGTAGAATGATTACATTTTAAAGGTGAGTGGCATGTTTATCATTAATGCAATTGAGGGAATATGGATGAATATTTGGTGAGATAATAGACTAATATTTGGGACAAGCCATTAAAATCATTTAATCTAGTGTTACGTGCACACACACTACATTTGAACATACCCATTAGGTGCCTGCTCTCTCTAGAGTCAGAACACTTCATCTTTAGATAGCTGTGATTATTAAGGTATTTTCATTTTAATTGAACTGAAATTTGTCTTTCTATAATTTTGCCAAAAAGATCTCATTTGGGGCCTTTCCTTCATTTAAAAATAGATAGTTGAGTGTTTAGCGTGAAATGATAATATTAGTAATTATGGGGTTTATAACAGAACCATGGATTATTTGTATGTCCTTAGATTTCCAAATGTTTGGGGATTTTCCTTTTGTCTTCTTATTATTGACTGTTTATTGAAGTCTCTTAAGGTCTGAAAGCATAATTTGTGCAGTTTCAATGATTTCAATTTTGTTGGATTTCTTTAGTAAAAAAAATTTTTTTTTTTTGCTATACTGGGATTGAACCCAGGGGCATTCTACCTCTGAGCTATACCCCCAGCCCTATTTTTTTTTAAATTTATTTTGAAACAGGGTCTCCTAAGTTGTGGAGGGCCTAAGTAGCTGAGGCTGGCCGCGAACCTGGATCCTCCGGTCTCAACCTCCCAAGTACTGGGATTACAAGCGTGTGCCACCACGCCTGGCTTTAGTAAAAATATTTTTAATGGCTCAGAATATAGTCTATCTTGCTAAATGTTTAGTGAGTACTTGAAAGAATGTACATGGTGTGGTTGTTGAGTATATTGGTTTATAGATGTCAGTTAAGTCAAGCTGGTTGATAATGTGTTCATGTCTTGTATATCCTTAGTGGTTTTTATCTGCTTCCATCAGTTGCAGAGAGAATTGTTAAGTTCTCTAACAGTCTGCCCTTAGTGTGGGGCCGAGAGGGCTGTAGGGATTTTCTCAGTGTTCTTGCATCTTCCCCAGTTTTCAGCAAGACCTGCATGCCCCTAACAGAGAGGGCGTCTCTATTCACACTTCCCTTCCCCGGCAGTGGACTGTTGTTATTTGGTACAGGGCCCTTCTTGTGTGTCTGCTATGAGAATGAGTTTTTCTCAATGCTCCTGTCCCTCTCCAGAGTCATAGCGAAATTCTCCTTTATATCTGTGGAAGGGTTTGCATCAGAATTTCCTGTTCCTAATAGTAACAAATTGTTGCTTTATATGACTGTAAGATGTTGGGTCCAAGCTAGTTTTCTCCTCCTCAACAGTTGATTATGGCTTTCGCTTTGTGTGAGCGAAAATTCTGAAAAGTGGGAAGTGTTTTATGCCTAAGTGCCACAGAAAGGTCCCTTTAAGGACTCCTGTATTGCCCCATCCTAGACTTTCTCATGAGCGTCTGGTGGAGGCTGGCAAGTGAGTGCAGATCCTCCTTGTGTCTGGGGCTTCCAGGGATTCTGTGTCTTACTCTAGTTCACACATGGTCTTTAAGAATTTAAGTTTCAGCTATTTTTTTTTTCTTACCTGCTTTTATGGTGGCTTCCTCCTTCTCCCTACTCTGCTTAAGTTAAAAACCTTTGATTTGTCCTGTCTCCCCATGGATTCTTTTTTTGTTAACCCTTTGTTAGTCATCTTTTTACTTATAACCTCAGGTCTCTTAGGAGCTTATAAAATGTTATGATTTTGTGTATGATTGAGCCTTTTCTCATTGTATGATCACAGCATCATTCTTTCATAGTTTTATACTTTTTTTTTTTTCTTTTTGGTGGTACTGATGATTGAACCCAGGGGCATTCTACCTCCAAGCTACAACCCCAGCCCTGTTTTTTTTTTTTTTATTCTTTATTTTGAAACAGGGTCTCACTAAGTTGCCGAGGGCCTCACCAAGTAGCTGAGTCTGACTGCGAACCTGCGATCCTCCTGTCTCAGCCTCCCAAGTACTGGGATTACAAGCGTGCGCCACCACGCCCGGCTTGGCTTTCTATTTTCTAAGCAGAAGCAAAGCTCTTCATTTGGTTCTTTACAATACCTTCCATTTTCTTCCTCATTGTGCTCCTGCTTTTGTTTAAGTGCTTGAGCATAGATAGGCATAATAGCTATCTTAACATCCTGTTCGTTTCATCTTCTGTCATTTATGTGCTTTTTTCTGTTGACTAACTTTCTCCTGGTTATGGGCTTTTCACTGTATTAATTTTCTATTGCTTCATCACAAATTTCCATAAACTTAGTGACTCAAAACAACCCACATATATTACATCCCAGATTGCATGTGTCTGGAGTCTGGGCCTGGCTTGTTAGATCCTTTACTCATGGTCTTCAAAGGCTGTAATCCAGGAGTCAGGCAGTGTTTTTCATCTGGAGGTTTGAGCTTGGAAGAATCTGCTTCCATGCTCCTTCAGGTTGTTGGCAGAATTATTTCTTTTGGTTCTGAGGACCCTTGATTTTTAAGGATGCCCACTGGAGGCTCCCCACGGTTCCTAGAGGTGTCTGCTGTTCTCTCTCTATGTGAGTTTTGTTACCGTTTCGGTGGTCACTGTGAATTCTTTTCCTTAGCCCAGATAGATATCATGGGTCGGGAAATAAAGAGCCAGGGCAAGCAGTTGGAATTTAGTGCAGGGCAAAAATTTATTATTATTATTATTATTATTATTATTTTTTTGCGATACCAGGGATTGAACGCAGGGGCGTTCTACCTCCGCACTACGCCCCCGGCCCTATTTTTTATGCTTTATTTTGAAACCAGGTCTCACGAAGTTGCGGAGGGCCTCACTAAGGAAAGAGAGAAAGAGAGAGAGAGAGACAGGGAGAGCGAGAGAGCTGAGGCTGGCCGCGAACCCGGATCCTCCGGTCTCTGCCTCCCAAAGTACTGGGATTACAAGCGTGCGCCATCACGCCCGGCATAAAAATTTATTGTAAAAGCAGGAGTAACGTGCCTTGTCTCAAAGGGGGGGAGGGAGGGAGGGAGAGAAGCATCACGCCTTCGAGGAGAACGCAGTGGAGCAGTGTGCTGATGCCCCCTGTACCCCCGGATCTTAAATAGGGTTCGTCCTATCTGGTCTAATTTATCTGAGTTGCTAAGTCACCAGGCCAATAGATCTGCTTTGTCAGTATCTACGTGAGAGGACAGTTTTTTTCCAGCTCTTCTCAGACCTGTGGCCTTCTAAGTTTTAAGGTTTGTAACTTTCTTAGTGTTGGCCTTCATCTTATCTTTGTTGCCATGCTGACCCAGCAGGCTTGGGACAGAAGAAGCCCAAACAGCAGGCTGGAAAGAGTAAGAAGCAGCCTGTTTTAACCTTATAATGTCTGCTCTGCTTCGGGACAAGGGATGGTATGAAACCACCCATAACCGGATTAAGTTTCCTCACCATGGCTACTCACTTGATAATACTATCAAGGAGAATTTCTACTCAGGGAAGGCTCATTTCTTCTTCTAAGGGCTTTTACCTGATTATATCAGACCCACCCAAGATAATATCCCCTTTGATTATTCTAAAATTAATTGATTTGGCACCCTAATTACACCTGTAAATTTCTTTCACCCTGCCATATTCTATTGTATAGAAGCAAGTCACAGGTCCCACCCACACTCAAGGGGAGGGGATGATACAGGGAGTAAGCAACGGGAGGCAGGGAACATAGGAGCCATCTTCAAATTTTACCTACTGTCATCACATTACACTGCTACTAAGGACCAATTTGATGTTCTTGAGGCCTGTTAGTAGCTTGGCTAGGGGCGTGTAGAGTAGACTTCATTCCAGATGATAGTTCGGCCTTACTACTACAAAGAATGATGTTTCTGAGAGCTTCCTTAAAAAGCCAGGGGATCTCTGAGAACTCTGTACTAGCTGGCTGAAACTTGAAATTCTCTCATTTGCTTCAGATCTGCAAATTCTTCAGTGTATGTGTCCTTAGTGTTTTGCCCAGCCAGGTGAAATCTCAGTCTGTGAATGCAACAGGCTAGTACACAGCTAAGTGTGGAGGGTATGCTTCCTTTTGCGTTTTTGCCCCCAAGCTTCCAGCCGTTTTAGTCTTTCTGAATTTTGATCTTTACTCTCTTTATTTTTTTGTGGTTCTTGGGTTAAACTCACAGTCTCTTGCACATGCTAAGCCTCAACTCTACCACTGAGACACCCACTCCTCACTCCCAGTCCCTTTTGCCTCTTTAGCTCTAGATTAAGAGGTTATTTTCTGGCACTAATTTATGCACTGATAATAGTAATCTTTCCTGTATTCAAAGATTTTAATCAATTGGATTTTTATATAAGTGATACCAGCATGAGAGATTTGTATTTTTTTGTAGCCATTGAAGTTTTTGAGCAGACTGTCAGTGTGATTAGTATTGTATTTTAGGACAGTTAATCTTACTTAAGTGTGCTTGAATATATTGGAGTGAGGAGAAGGGATTTGGGGAGAATAGTTAGGAAGTTACTGCTTCAATCCAGGTAAAATATTGAGTGGACTTACCCAAGGTTAATGGCCCTCAGAATAGAAAAGAGGGGGCCTCATGTGAAGTGGATAAGAGAGGATGGATAATTAAAGTTATAGTGAGGTAGAGGGGTTCCATTATTGGGCCATTAGCAGAAAACAGAAAGGGGCAGTTGGTTTTTGATGGCCCATTTTGGATGGATACTTGATAAATTTAAGGGGTTTATGGGGAGGATATTAACCAGATTATTAGAAAAATGGGGATGGGGATTAGGGTATTCTGTTATTTAGGAAGGTTTTTTTTTGTGGTATTGGGGATTGAACCCAAGGGATTCTACCTCCGAGCTAGACCCCCCCAGCCCAATTTTTATTTTTTGTTTTGAAACAGGGCCTTGCTAGGTTGTTGAGAGTCTTGCTATGTTGCTGAGGCTCTCCTTGAACCTGTGATCCTCCTCTCTCAGCCTCCCAAGTACTGCGAATAAAGGCATATGCCACCATGCCCAGTTTAGGAAGGTTTTTGAAGCTTGAGAATTACTATATTGTGTTTGACACAGAAATTCATAATTTATGAAATTAATTGAAGGGGTACTGACACATGTGATTTTTTCCTTCTGTACTTCTTGTATATTCAGTAATTACTTTTTGACATAATTAAAGAATAAGTTTCATTTTTACTTGAGTTTTAGTTGCAGCTGATGCTTAAAAGTTAAGAGTGAGCTGGGTATGGTTGCACACGCCTGTAATCTCTACTTGGGAGGCTGAGACAAGAGGATCCCAGGTTCAAGGCAGATCTCAGCAATTTAGTGAGAACCTGTTTCAAAACAAAACAAAATAATAAGAAATGGCTACAGTGTAGCTTGGAGGTCGAATGCCCCTGGGTTCATCACCAGCACCCTCCCCCCAAAATAGAGTTAAGAGTGCATTTTTTTCTTACCAATATCTAGGAGGTGAAGATCGAGAACTTATTCAGAAAAGGAAAGAGAAATATAGACTAGAACTATTGGAACAAATGGCTGAACAACAGAAGAACAAGAGACGGTAATGAAAGGTTTGCATTTAACGCAAGTGTTTTGAATTTTAAAATGCACTTGTATAAAATGACATGATAAAATAAGAGATTGTTTTTCCTAATATGATTTTTCATTTGTAAATCACTTATATTTCAATCACCACATTGTAAATCAACAGGTAAAATGGAAGGGTAGCATATGAGGGAGACTAGGCTTGTTACTTCCTTCATTAATATGCTCAATTTTTTTTTTGTACTGGGAATTAAATCAAGGGACATTATACCTCTGATCTGTACTCCCAGTCCTTTTTATTTTTTATTTCAAAACAGGGTCTCACTAAGTTCCTGAGGCTGGCCTCAAACTTGCAATCCTTCTGTCTCAGCCTCCCAAGTACTGGGATTAAAGGCATGTGCCACCATGCCTGGCTAACTTGCCCAATTTTTATTAGCATTTAATGTATTAAGATTTTGTATTTTATTCTATGCAAATTACTTTATCTTTTTTTTTTTGCTGTACTGGGGATTGAACCCAGGGGCATTCTACCTCCGAGCTACACCCCCAGCCCTATTTTCTTATTCTTTATTTTGAAACAGGGTCTCACTAAGTTGCGGAGGGCCTCACTAAGTAGTCGAGGCTGGCCGCAAACCTGGATCTTCTGGTCTCAGCTTCCCAAATACTGGGTGGGATTACAGGTGTGTGCCATGCCTGGCTTGCAAATTACTTTATCTTTGAAGTATCCCACCCATTGGTTTTAAGATACTTAATTCTAAGTCAGATATATGTAAATTCCAGTTTACTTTGTTACAGGTCAGAAAATTTGTTTTTTGACATAATTTAATACTTTACTATCAGATAAAGGAATTATTTGCATTTTGAGATTTATTGCATGGACTTTGTAAATTTGTTTCAATGATGGTTATAATATTGATAGTGTTTTCAATCTTTTTAATATATAAATTTTAATTTTGTATAGAGAAAAAGATTTAGAACTAAGAGTTGCAGCTTCTGGAGCACAAGACCCTGAGAAATCGGTAAGGGTTCCTGGCATCTTTTAATATTTTAACCTTTCATTCAAGTGAGTCTCGAATGTGGTGGCAGGTGGGAATAGAGGACATTGGGGAACTGTAAGAGTAGATCAGTTTGAGCAGTAATAAAATAAATCCAGTTCTTAAAAAAGGTAAATTTAGGCCGGGCGTGGTGGCACACGCTTGTAATCCCAGTACTTGGGAGGTGGAGACCAGAGGATCCGGGTTCGTGGCCAGCCTCAGCTACTTAGTGAGGCCCTCTGCAACTTCCTGAGACCCGGTTTCAAAATAAAGTATAAAAAATAGGGCCGGGGGTGTAGCTCGGAGGTAAAATGCCCCTGGGTTCAATTCCCGGTACCGCAAAAAAAAAGGTAAATTTAATTCTTACCTATTCTGTTTCCTTATAATTTTTTCTTTTTCATTTGTGCATCGTTATTTAGTTTTTTAAATTAGTCCTTTGTTCACATGTACAATTACATTGGAAAGTTATCTCAGTTTAATTTGTGTTTGATGTTAATATTTTTCTTGGATATGTCTTAATTTTTTTTTTTTTTTGCGGTACCGGGGATTGAACACAGGGGCGTTCTATCCCTGCACTACACCCCCGGCCCTATTTTTTTTTATGCTTTTTTATTTTTGAAACCGGGTCTCACGAAGTTGTGGAGGGCCTCACTAGGTAGAGAGAGAGAGACAGAGAGAGAGAGAGAGAGAGAGAGAGAGAGAGAGAGAGAGGAGAGAGATATATCGATCGATCGATCGATCGATCGTGCGCGCACGCATGCGCGCTGAGATTGGCCGCGAACCCGGATCCTCTGGTCTCCGCCTCCCAAAGTACTGCGTGCGCCACCACGCCTGGCCCTACTTAATTTTTTATATAAGAGTGATTTCTAAAGAAACTGAAAGTTAAATTCTATTCTTTAAGCATTTTAGTAATTGTTATTTAATGTACATCTAGAGAGATAATAATCTTTTTTACTTTAATTTTGCAATTCTCATCATTAAGTGGAATGAATTACTCACATCATTGCAGTTAAGTAAGAAGGAGGTAACAATTTATTGCTCTTACCACTGTGTACTTTTTTTGTAGTTGGATATGTAGTATTTATTTGCTAAGGCAAGTGTTTGTTTCATCTTTGAGTGATAATTAAGATCTTTATTTTCATTAAAAAGTTCATTCTTTAAAAAGGATACAACAGATTCTTAAAATGAAAATTATTTTAGCCAGATGTGGTGACTCATGCCTGTAATCCCAGTACTTGGGAGGCTGAGACAGGAGGATCACAGGTTCGAGGCCAGCCTCAGTAACTTAGTGAGAACCTGTTTCAAAATGAAAAATAAAAAGGATTGGGGATGTAGTTCAGAGGTAGAATGCCTCTTAGTTCAATCCCCAGTACCAAAACAACAACAAAATTTTAATTATTATTCAACTGCAGGCAACTTTTGGTTCACTTTTAGTTATACTAAGTATATATCATTTGGATTATCTATTTTAAAAAGTTGAATACTAGTGCTGGGGGTCCAGCTCAGTGGAAGAGTTGTGCTTAGCAGGACTTGGGTTCAAAGCCCAGCACCAAACCCCCCCCCCAAAATTTTTAATACTGCACAAGTATCTTCCCCTATGTGCTTCTGGCTTTTTATAGAATTTTAACCCGAGAAATTGTTCTTAATAAGATAATCATGGCAGAAAAAATGAAGATAAATTCCAAAGCTAAGTATATTTTCCTCTATCAATAAATACCTTTAAAGTTGCTTTTGCATTTAAAAATTTCCTTTTATAAACTTGAGCTTTTTAATGTGATATATAGCATGTCAAGTTTTGGAGTGCATGACAAATATTTTTATTTATCTTTGAATTGAAACCCCTAATTACTGTCAAGTTGATTTATGAGAATCAATAAATATTAGAGATGATAATTAAACATTGCTTTTTGGGCTCATTTTTGATGCTCAAATCTTAAAAAAGGACATTTATGTTCTAGATCAGGGATTGGCAAACTGTGGCCTGTGGCCAAATCTACCTGCTGCTTGCTTTATAAATAAGGTTTTATTGCAGCACAGCCTCCCTCATTCTTTTTATACTTTTATTGGTGCATTACAATTATAAATCTTGGTACAGTTCAAAGTCATACCAACAAACATACACATAGGTCTTGGTGTGATTCCCGGCAGGTCCCACCCCACTACCCACTCACCCTTGTACCTAACAGTGGGATTTGTAGTGGTACCTTCAAACATGGGCATGGCATAATTTGAACTGTTTCTTTCATCAGTTTGTCCCTTTCCCTTCTTGACTTCCTTCCCCTAATCCCCTTCTGCTATTCTACTGATCACCCTTGTCAATTATCTAAAGTCCCTTTTGTTTCCCATTTTCTCTCTAGCTTCCACATATGAAAGAAAAATCCAACTCTTGATTTTCTGTGACAGATTGTTCTCACTTAGCATAATATTCTCTACTTCCATCCATTTTCCTGCAAATGACATAATTTTGTTGTTCTTTATGGCTGAGTGAAATTCCATTATGTGTGTGTGTGTGTATATATATATATATATATCACATTTTTAATCCATTCATCTGTTGACAGACACCTAGGCTGGTTCCATAGTTTGGCTATCATGAATTGTGTTGCTATAAACATGGATATGCATGTATTACTATAGTATTCTGACTTTAATTCTTTTGGGAAGATACCAAGGAGTGGTATAGCTGGTTGTATGGTGGTTCCATTCCTAGTCTTTTGAGGAACCTCCGTACTGATCTCCATAGTGGTAATACTAATTTGTAGTCCTACCAACAGTGTATGAGAGTCCCTAGTTCCCCAAATCCTTACCAGCATTTGCTATTGTTTGTATTCTTGATGATTGCCATTCTAATTGGAGTTAGATGGATCTCAGTGTAGTTTTGATTTGCATTTTCCTGATTTTTAATGATGCTGAACATTTTTCCATTTATTTATTGGCTTTTGTATTTCTTTTTTTGAGAAGTATCTATTCAGTTGAATTGCCCATTTTGATTAGATTATTTGTTATTTTAGCATTAAGTTTTATAAGTTCTTTGTATATTATAGATATTAGTCCTGTATCAGAGGAATGGCAAAGACTTTTCTCCCATTCTGTAGGCTTTCTCTCTTTTACATACTGTCTATGGCTTCTTTAGCATTATGGCTGAGTTGGGTAGTTGTAAAGCCCCGCATGGTGGCGCTCGCCTGTAATCCCATTACTTGATAGGTTGAGACAGGAGGGTCGTAGGTTTGGGGCCAGTCTCAGCAACTTAGTGAGATCCTTAGCAACTTAGCAAGGCCTTGTTTCAAAATAAAAAATAAAATCGGGCTGAGGGTATGGTTCGGAGGTAGAATGCCCCTGGGTTCCATCCCTAGTATAAAAAAATAATAAAAATAAATAAATACATAAATGAATAAAATATATTTACTGTCTGGCCCTTTATAGGAAGTATTTGTTGACTCTGTTCTACAAAATACTTTGATAATCAGAAATGGCAATTGGATAGAGAAGTAGCATAATATTCTACTATAATAGAGTACTATACGTAAGATTATTTAAAATTAATACCAGCTCTAGTTGTTGCATATTTATTGAGACACAAACCTTGTATGATTTATTTACTTCTCGGGAGCCTTAAATACCCATTTATACTAAATTAGGAATTAGATCTTTAAATATTTTATAGTTGTAAAATTCCATTCTTTGACTATCTCAGTTGTCTGTGGGGATACAGGATCTTTTGAAGTCTCTTCTACCTTAAAATTTATGATTGTCTGTAACAAACATTTTTTTCTTTATTTTAGCCTGATAGACTAAAGCAGTTTAGTGTGGCGCCAAGACACTTTGAAGAGATGATTCCACCTGAAAGACCCAGAGTAGCTTTCCAGACACCTCTCCCTCCTTTATCTGCCCCACCTGTCCCACCCATCCCATCAGTTTACTCCGTACCTTCTCACAGTGAAGATTTGCACAGTGGACTCAGCAGCACCCTTGGTGAAATGGTGCCTCCCAGGTGCTTGTATAAATGTTTTGTGTTTGGGAGTTAGGTAAGGTGTTGTCATATTTTGTGTTTAGAAGGATATGCTGAAGCAGATGGTATTATCCTTTAGAGATTTTTGTATAATTAATAGCTTTGCCAAATAATTTCTCTTGAAATGTATTTTTATTTATTTATTTAATTTAATTTTTTATTTTTATTTTTATTTATTTTTTTTTGTGGTACTGGGGATTGAACCCAAAGGCATTCTACCTTCAAGTTATACCCCCAGCCCAATTTTATTTCTTATTTGGAAACAGGATCTCGCTAAGTTGCCGAGGCTGGCTTTGAATCTGCGATCCTCCTGTCTCAGCCTCCCAAGTACTGGGATTACAAGCACACGCCACCACGCCCGGCATTGAAATTTACTTTTATTGTTGGTCTTTTCTCTGCTATTATTAAAGCAAGGGAAATTCTTATACTACTATTGTTTAATGGTGATTTATATTTTCAGAATGAATTAGTAAGTACATTTTAGTTTTAGGTCATATTTTAATATCTTTTAACATATGACAAGAATATATTATCCTCAGTTTGTTATTTCCACTTGGCAAACATTGAATTCTTCCTTCAATTTATGTGGAAAAGGTTTCTAATATGACTCTTATAATATGGTCCTATTTTAACTTCTGTTCTCTTTAATTCTTGCTCTGTAATTACTCAGGGGCTGTGCAACTCAAATGCCTGGGAGAAAAAGTGTTAATGATTATAAAACCTGTAACTTAGGTATTAGAGTAAAGATTTGCTTTCTATAGTTAAAAGGTCTCATGCTATACTATACTATATACATAAAATCCTATTAATGTTACTATTTTCTGGTCTATACTTTCTTATTGTAGGACTTGAACTTTTATTTTTCTTATGATTAATGTTAATATTAATGTATTAAATACATTCCTATAATATATTAAAATCTGTAGTTTGAATAGACTGGAAGGGATTGGAATTACAAAGCATTGAATAATGGTTTTAAATATATTGAATTAAGGATATTAATGGTTGGCTTTACTGTCTGGAATTTGGGCAAATCACACCTTTGTTGAACTTCAATTTTTTATTTGTAAAAGTGAGAATAGTAATATTTGTCTTGTCTACAATTACAGGGTGGTTGTGAGAATTAAATATTTTGTAAATTCCTAAAGTTAAGGATTTGATGATAATAGCTTCTTTTCCTAACAGTTATCAACTTCTTTGTTGATGTATCTTTGAAGTGGGGATAGTGAGTTCAGACGCCAAGTGACTAGTGGATGTGGAAGTATTCACTACTGAAGAGAGTTGAACACCTTCCCAGCTCTCCATGTCATTCTGCAGTCTACAACAGGGAGAACCTGTTAAGATACACTTCAATGAAAATATCCTAGAACACTCCCTTTCTGTTCATCTACAGAAATTTGCCTTTGCTATTTTTAGTATTGGAAAATACTACATTGGTGGAAATATAGTTATTTCTAATTTGTAATTAAATGCTGAGGTAGAGGTTTTCAGAAGTTTTAAATTTAAGAAATACTAAAGATTATGTCAAGACTTTCCTGTTGATATTTAAGTAATTTTAACTTTACATTATGGTTGACTTCCTATGCAAGGAAATTTTACAGATTAAAAAAAATACCCTTTTCCCCAAATTGAATTACTGGTAATTATGCAGTTTTGCAGCTTGTTCCCTTCTTTTCCTGTACTGTCCTTCCTCTTGTCTGTGACTAGTTCACTCTAATAACATGGTTCAGCCAGGTATGGTAGTGCACGCCTGTAATTCCAGTACTTGGGAGGCTGAAGCAGGAGGAAATTGCAGGTTGGAGACCAGCCTCAACAATTTAGCAAAGCCCTGTTTCAAAATAAAAAATAAAAAGAGCTGGGTGTGGTGGCAGGGGCCTGTAATTCCAGTACTTGGGAGGCTGAGATAGGGGGATCGCAGGTTCAAGGCTAGTCTCAGCAATTTAGTGAAACCCTGTTTCAAAATAAAAAATAAATAGGACTGGTGGTGTAACAGCTCAGAGGTTTAATACCCAGAACAACCAAAAAAAAAAAAAGTATAAATAAATTTTAAAAAGGGCTGGGGATGTAGCTTGGAGGTAGAATGCCCCTGGGTTCAGTCCCCATTACAAAAATAACAACAACGTGGCTCAAGTATTGCCTCTTCAGGAAAGTCTTTCTTCTGTCTCTTATGAGCTTTAAATGTCCCTGCTCTGTATTCCTATAGCACACTGTCTACTTGTTTTATTTCATTTACTATTGTTATAATTGTTTGTTACTTCTGTATTATTCTTGAGGGTCATGGATCATATATGTTTTTATTTGATATTAGCATCTAGTGACTATTGAGTATCAATTGATTAAATATTAACTTGTTTTTATCTTACACAAATGTTATACCTGAAATTGTGAAATTTTATGCTGTATGTATTTGCTTTTTAACTCATAATTTTTGATGAAAAGTTTGAACAAGATTGTGGCTTTTTTTCTATGTCAGTGATTGGGGTCTCAGTAATATTTTTGTAAAAGAATAAGAATAATATCTTGATTAAAAGATTCGTAGTGAAATATGAGAATAATTTTCTATTTTTCTTTTGATGCAGAGTGGGGCATCTGCCTCCACCTCCTGTATTACCACCTTTGGCTACTAACTATCGAACTCCTTATGATGATGCATACTATTTTTATGGTGCTAGAAATACTTTGGATCCCAGTCTTGCTTATTGTAAGTGATCTCTAGGGTAAATATCTTTCTCCAGTGGTTTAATAAGGGATATTGGTTTTGCATAATCACAAATGTATAAATAAAAAACCCATAGCTTTGTTTAATTCAAGTATTGCATATTTACTGACTGAAAAAAGTCAATACCTATATCAGTCTATTCTTATTACTATAATGAAATACCTGAAACAGGCTAATGTTTAATAAAAGAGGTTTATTTTGGCTCATAGTTTCGCAGGCTGAAAGTTCAAATAAAATGCACAGGCTCTGATGAGGCCCATCCCTACTCCGCAGCTGCATCACATCATGGTGGGAGATGTGTGTATGTCTGTGTCATCTCTTTTCCTTCTCCTTGTGAAGCTACCAGGCTTCAATCATGGGAGTTCCATGCTAATCTAATCTAATGACTTCTTAAAGCCCCAGCTTTATTTATTTATTTATTTATTTATTTATTTATTTCGTGGTACTGGTGATTGAACCCAGGGGCATTCTACCTCCAAGCTACACCCCAGCCCTATTTTTTATTCTTTATTTTGAAACAGGGTCTCAGTAAGTTGTGGAGGGCCTCATTAAGTAGCTGAGGCTGGCTGCGAACCCGGATCCTCCTGTCTCAGCCTCCCAAGTACTGGGATTACAAGCGTGCACCACCACGCCCGGCTAAGGCCCCAGCTTTAAACACCATAGGTTAAGTTTCCACTCTCTTAAATTTGTTAACATAAAACTGTGGGGATTAAACTCCTGCATGAGCTCTGGGGGACCAACCATATTCAAACCATAGTGATTCCCATTAAAAAAAAAAACACCTATATGTGTTTCATAGTTATTTCCTTTTTATGCAGATTTGAGAACTATTTTATGTTGTCTTGTGTTGTTCTTTGCTGACTCCTAACCTAGAAGGAATTATTAATGCTTTTCATTAGGAAACTTTTTCATTATGTGCGTTTTCCTTTAGGGATAAAGTGTTATTAAATGGGTACTCTGAAATAAATGCTCCTTTTTTTTCTTTTCAGATGGTTCGGGAATGATGGGCGTACAGCCTGCAGCTCATTTTAGTGCTCCTGCCACCCACCAACTAGCACAATCTATTGTGTAAGTCATTAGTTAAAAGAATAATTTTAGCAGGGTGTGGTGGCGCATGCTTGTAATCCCAGTACTTGGGAGGCTGAGACCAGAGGATCCTTAGTGAGGCCCTCCGTAACTTAGTGAGACCCTGTTTTAAAATAAAGAATAAAAAATAAGGCTGGGGATGTAGCCTGGAGGGAGAGTGCCCCTGGGTTCAATCCCCAGTACTGCCAAAGAAAAAAAAAAGAATAATTTTCCTATCTACTTTAAAAAATGGTGTTAAAATACACAGAACATAAAGTTTTCTGTTGTAACTGTTTTTCAGTGTATTATTCCAGGGTTATTTGATCCATTCGTAATGCTATGCAGTCATCTCCAGAACTTTTTTCATCTTATAAACTGGAACGCTAAGCCCACTAAACAATAATGGTGTAACTCTTCATTTCCCCTTTCCTCACACCCTGGCAACCACCACTTATTATCTGTCTCTGAGTTTGACTACTGCAAATAATTCATATGAGTAGAGTCACACAGTATTTGTCTTTTTGTGACTGGCTTATTTCACTTAGCATAATGTCCTTAATTTTAATCTAAGTTATAGTGTATATGAGAATTTGCTTACTCTAAGCTGAAAAACAATAGTCCATTGTATGTGTATACCATAAATTTTGCTTATTTATTCATCCATTGATAGATGCTTGGGTTGCTTCCACATTTTAGCTATTGTGAATAATGCTGCTGTTAGCATGAGTATACAGATATCTCCTTGGTATCTGTTTTCACCTCTTTTTGGTATATACCCAAAAATGAAATTATTGGGTCATATGGTAATTCTTTTAAAAATATTCTTAAGGACCTGCCATACTGTTTTTCACAGTGGCTATACCATCTTTATTTCCACCAATAGGACACAAGGATTCCAATTTCTCCACATACCTGCCAACATTTGTTATTTTCTGATTTTTTTATACTAGCATCCTAATGGGTGTTAGGCGGTATTTCATTGTAGTTGTGATTTGTGTTTCCTAATGAGTAATGATGTTGAACATCTTTTCATGTGTTTATTGGCTTTTTGTATATCTCTTTTGAAGGACTATCTATTCAAGTTCTTTTTTTTTTTGTGGTACTGGGGATTGAACCAAGGGGCATTCTACCTCCTAGCTACACCCCAGCCTTTTTAAATTTTTTTGTTGTTCTTGAAACAGGGTCTTGTTAGGTTTCTGAGAGTCTCGCTATGTTGCTGATGCTGTCCTTGTACCTGCAATCTTCCTGTCTTTGCCTCCCAAGTACTGGGATTACAGGTGTGTGCCACTGTGCCCGGCTTCCTTTGCCAAATTTTAATCAAGTTTCTTATGCTCTTTTGTGGTTGCATTGTTGTTTTTTATATTCTGGTTAGTGATTCTTTATATTAGATATATGATTTGCAAATATTTCATCCTACTTTATGGGCTGGCTTTTTACTCTGATGATATTGTCTTTTGTTTTTTTTTTGCAGTACCAGGGATTGAACCCAGGGGCGTTCTACCTCCGCGTTACACCCCCGGCCCTATTTTTTTATACTTTATTTTGAAACTGGGTCTCACAAAGTTGCAGAGGGCCTCACTAGGTAGAGAGAGAGGGAGAGAGAGGGAGAGAGAGCTGAGGCTGGCCTCGAACCCGGATCCTCCGGTCTCCGCCTCCCAAAGTACTGGGATTACAAGCGTGCGCCACCACGCCCGGCTTGTCTTTTTTTTTTTTTTTTTAATCTGTGGTACTGGGGATTGAACCCAGGGGCATTCTACCTTTGAGCTATACCCCCACCCCCTTTTATAATTTTGAAACAGCGTCTTGCTAAATTGCTGAGAGTCTCACTAAGTTGCTGAGGCTGATCTGGAACCTGCGTTCCTTCCATCTCAGCCTCCCAAGTACTAGGAGTAGAAGCATGTGCCATCACGCCTGGTTGATACTCTTTTTTTTTTTTTTTTTTTTTTGGTGTGTGTGTGTGTGTGTGTTACTGGGGATTGAATCCAGGGGCATTCTACCTCCAAGCTATACCCAAGCCCTATTTTATTTTATTTTTTAAATTTTTGAAACAGGGTCTTGCTACACCTCTGATTCTCCTGTCTCAACCTTCCAAGTACCTGGATTACAGGTGTGTGCTACCACACCTTGCTTGATATTGTCTTTTTTTTTTTTTGTGGTACCGGGGATTGAATGCAGGGGCGTTCTACTTTCGCGCTACGCCCCTGGCCCAATTTTTTATACTTTATTTTGAGACCGGGTCTCACGAAGTTGTGGAGGGCCTCATTAAGTAGAGAGAGAGAGAGACAGGGAGAGAGAGAGAGAGAGACAGGCAGAGAGAGAGAGAGAGAGAGAGAGAGCGAGCGCGTGCGCATGGGCACGCGAGCTGACGCTGGCTGTGAACCCGGATCCTCTGGTCTCCGCCTCCCAAAGTACTGGGATTACAAGCATGCGCCACCACGCCCGGCTGATATTGTCTTTTAATGCATAAAATTTTAAAATTTTCTTGATGTCCAATTTGTCTACCTTTTGTTGTTATTGTTGCCTGTGCCTTTGGTGTTATATCCAAGAAGTCATTACCAAATTCAGTGCTTTGAAGCTTTCCCCTGTGTTCTCTAAATTTTTTCATAGTTTTAGTTCTCACATTGGATTCTTTGAGTTTTTTGTGTATGGTGTGAAGGGTTCAACATCATTCTTTTTTTTTTTTTGGTACTGGGGAGGGAACCCAGAGGCATTCTACCTCCAAGCTATACCCCCAGCCCAATTTTATTTCTTATTTGGAAACAAGGTCTCACTAGGTTGCTGAGAGCCTGCAGTCCTCCTGTTTCAGCTTCCCAAGTACTAGGATTATAAGTGTGCACCACCACGCCCTGCTCATTAGGATTTTAATAGGAATTTTCATTGAATCTGTAGATTGCTTTAGATTGTATTGACATTTCAGCAATATTAAGTCTTCCAATTCATGAACACGAGATATTTTCATTTACTTAAGTATTCTTTAATTTTTTTTTTTTTGCAGTACCGGGGATTGAACCCAGGGGTATTCTACCTCCATGCTACACCCCTGGCCCTAATTTTTTTTAATACTTTATTTTGAAACCGGGTCTCACCAAGTTGCGGAGGGCCTCACTAAGTAAAGAGAGAGAGAGAGAGAGAGAGAGAGCGAGCGCTGAGGCTGGCCGCGAACCCGGATCTTCCGGTCTCCGCCTCCCAAAGTACTGGGATTACAAGCGTGCGCCACCACGCCCGGCCTCTTTAATTTTTTTCAGCAATGTTTTGTAGTTTTCACTGTATAGATCTTTTACTTCTTTGGTTAATTCCTAAGTATTTTATTCTTTTTGATGTTACTATAAATGGAATTGCTCTCATTTTATATTGTTCATTGTTATATAGAAATGCAACTGATTTTTGCATATTGATTTGTATCTGCTATTTTTACTAAATTCATTTGTTAGTGCTAATAGTGTTTGTGTGTGTGTGAGAGAGCGATCTTTAGGTTTTTTTTTTTTTTTTTTTTTTTTTTTTTTTTTTTTTGCGGTACCGGGGATTGAATGCAGGGGCGTTCTACCTCCGCGCTACGCCCCCGGCCCAATTTTTTTATGCTTTATTTTTGAAACCGAGTCTCACGAAGTTGCGGAGGGCCTCACTAGGTAGAGAGAGAGAGAGAGAGGAGAGAGGAGAGAGAGAGAGAGAGATATAGATCGCGCGCTACGCGCGCTGAGGTTGGCCGCGAACCCGGATCCTCCGGTCTCTGCCTCCCAAAGTACTGGGATTACAAGCGTGCGCCACCACGCCCGGCTGATCTTTAGGGTTTTCTGTATGTACAATCATGTCATCTATAAACAGATGATTTTACTGATTCCTTTCCAGTCTGATTCATTTCCTTCTTTCCTGCCTGCCTGCCTGCCTGCTAGAAGTTCTGGTACTGCTTTGCATAGAAGTGGCAAAAGCAGGCATTCTTGCTTTGTTCCTCATTTTAGAGGAAGAAGCTTTTGAGCTTTCATCATTGAGTGTGATGTTTGCAGTGTTTTTTTCTTTTTTTCCTATATATGGCTATAATTATGTTGAGATAGTTTCCTTCGGTTCTTTGTTCATTAAGTTTTTATTTTAATCATGAAAGGATGTTGAGAACTATTTGCTCTGGTTTTTCTAATCTTCCCTCTAATTCAGAATCCAGTGTGACAATAAACATAAATATACTTGTTTAGCCTAAAAAGAGTATAAATACTTGGATAAATTAAATACACAAAGGAAACTCCTCATTTAAAGTAATGAGTCTAGTGTTGGAGATCATAAAGCTTTTATCTTAATTGGAACAGTCAGACTTTTTACTCTAATTATATTGTTTTATTTATTTATTTATTTATTTATTTATTTATTTATTTATACTGGGGATTGAACCCAGAGGCATTCCACCTCCAGGTTATACCCCCAGCCCTATTTTTTATTCTTTATTTTGAAACAGGGTCTCACTAAGTTGCGGAGGGCCTCAATAAGTAGCTGAGGCTGGCCGCGAACCTGCGATCCTCCTGTCTCAGCCTCCCAAGAACTGGGATTATAAGGGTGCGCCACCACGCCTGGCTCTTGTTTTATTTTTTAAATGGCAAGAAAGTAATTTTATTAAGTAAATAATTTACTAGTGTAAATCATTATTATGGTATTGAGGGATTTCCAACATGTTATTGTTTCTCTATATATGTTCAGAAATGCCTAAATCATAATGCACACTGCTTGACGAATTATCACAAGGTGATATCCCATGTAACTGCTCTGTTGGTCAAGAAATAGGTCTAGTAAATTTAAAAGTTCCATGGATTATCAAAGCAGATGCTGGAGGGAGAGCTTACAGAGGGGTTACTTGCTTTAAGAATTCCTTTTTGACCCATAAGGAAATGTCTTTTATTTTAAGATGTTTTTATATGCCATGCTGTTTCAAAGGACTGTTGTATTTTCTTGAATTTTCTTATTCTTGAGTAATAGATGAATTCATACTAATTATTTGATGTAGGAATACAGTTGGACAGAGTGAAATGAAAATTCCAGGCGATCGAGTGATAAATTCAGGACTGTTTTTTGAAGATAAACCAAAGCCTTCCAAACAATCCCTTCAGTCTTATCAAGAAGCTTTGCAACAACAGGTACACAACTCATTCATTTAATGTTGAACATCTTTTTTTTTTTTTTTGGTACTGGGGATTGAACCTAGGGGTGCTCTACCACTGAGCTACATACCCAGCCCTTTTTATTTTTTATTTTGAAATAGGGTCTTGCTAAATGCTGAGGCTGCCTTGAACCTGTGGTCCTCCTGTTCTGGCCTCCCAAGTGCTGGGATTACAGGCATGTGCTGCCATGTCTGGTTAATGTTAAACATCTTTTTTAGCACAATGGTTTTTAGAACTCAGAGTGTGGCAGGGTGGGGGAAAAATGGTAAGTGTTAAGTAGATATACTGGAATGCTACTGGAAACATACGTACGATGGGAAGAGTAAAATTATGTGGGGCAATTGGGAGGGCTTCACATGGTGGTTGAAATTTCCTTGCATATTCAGGAAATAGAATGGTTTTGGGAGCAGGAGGGTGTGGGGAGTTAGATTATGCTAGATTGTGGAGGATTACTTAAGGAGGAGGTTTCAATTTCATCCTGTTATGGACAGCTAAAGGAAGGAAATTTTAGTCTCCCCCCCAAAAATGAAAGGGTTACTTAATGTGAGCAAGTCTGGCTTTTAGGCAGAAAACTTGTGATAATGGCCTATTGGGAAACAGATGTGGCAGAGAAACTTTTTGGTAAACTATCGAGGCAGCTCAGTCAGGGATGACGAGAGTGAAGTGGAGGGAGAGGTAGGGTGGACCTCCAAGACACAGTCCCAAGGTTCATTGACACGACTTGGATTAGGGACTGAGAGAAGACCGAGGGTGCGAAGATGATTCTGAGTGTTCTAATCTAGGAGAATAACGAGGCAGCAAATCAAGAAAGGGAATACATGTAGTAGCACATGTTTAGGAAGGAGAATAATGGGTTCCATCATAGTTTTGTGCTGCTCGAAGAGCATTTGCCTAAGAGTAATTGTATCAGGCTGCGTGTGGTGGAACACACCTGTAGTACCAGAGACTGGGGAGCCAGAGGCAGAAGGATCACAAGTTTGAGGCCAGCCTGGGTAACTTGGTGAGAGCCTGTTTCAGTATAAAGAATAAATGGGCTGGGGATGTAGCTCAGTGGTAGAGTACTCCTGGGTTTAGCCCCCAGTGCTAAAAAGAAAAAAAAGTAACTATCAAATGTATGGGTTTTTGGGGGGATTCTCTTATCTCTGAGAGGGCTCTGGAACTCTTGGTATAGATATATATCTAAACTAAGATTTTTTTTTATAAAGTTTTGCTTAGATTCCTTCTTTTTTTTGCAGTAATTGGGATTGAACCCAGGGGCATTTTACCTCCGAGCTACACCCCCAGCCCTATTTTTTATCCTTTATTTTGAAACAGGGTCTCACTAAGTTGCGGAGGGTCTCACTAATTAGCTGAGGCTGGCCGCGAACCTAGATCCTCCGGTCTTAGCCTCCCAAGTACTGAGATTACAAGCGTGCACCACCATGCCCGGTTTGCTTGAATTCCTTCTTAAAGTACTTTCATTCAACTTTTACAGGGTGAACCTTCTAGAAAGACAGAATTTTAAAGTTTAAGAATTACTGCAATTATTATTTTTTTTTTTTTGCGGTACCGGGGATTGAACCCAGGGGCGTTCTACCTCTGCGCTATACCCCCGGCCCTATTTTTTATTCTTTATTTTGAAACCGGGTCTCACAAAGTTGCGGAGGGCCTCACTAAGTAGAGAGAGAGAGACAGGGGGAGAGAGAGAGAGAGA
>PVJS01034498.1:8760-21640 GCA_004027185.1 Glis glis | reverse complement strand
TGTGGTACTGGGGATTGAACCATTCTACCTCCGAGCTACACCCCCAGCCCTATTTTTTTATTCTTTTTTTTTTTGTTGTTGTTGTACTGGGGATTGAACGCAGGGACATTCTACTTCCGAGCTACACCACCAGCCCTATTTTTTATTCTTTATTTTGAAACGGTCTCACTAAGTTGCAAAGGGCCTCACTAAGTAGCTGAGGCTGGCCGCGAACCCAGATCCATTGGTATCAGCCTCCCAAGTACAAGCCTCACATGCTTGTACTGAGATTACAAGCGTGTGCCACCACACCGAGCTATTCTTTATTTTTGAAACAGGGTCTCACTAAATTGAAGAGGACCTCACTAAGTAGCTGAGGCTGGCCACGAACATGCGATTCTCCGGTCTCGGCCTCCCAAGTACTGGGATTACAAGCATGTGCCACCACGCCTGGCTAGACTATTTTAATAGTTCTTTATTTTGTTTTGTTTTGTTTTATTTTATTTTATTTTATTTATTTTATTTTATTTTATTGTGGCACTGGGGATTGAACCCAGGGGCACTCTACCTCCAAATTACACCCCCAGCCCTATTTAATTTTTTTATTTTGAAACAGGGTCTCACTAGGTTGATGAGAGTCTCACTACTTGCTGAGACTGTCCTCGAACCTATGGGCCTCCTGTCTCAGCCTCCCAAGTACTGGGATTACAGGCGTGCGCCACCACGTCTGGCTTTGTAATGGTTCTTAATTAGTCTCTAGACCAGTTGCTGCTAGTCTTTCCCCTAAGGTCTACCTTCCACTTCGTTGCCTGTAGTTGATCTAACATGTATATCTGGCTGTCTCACTTGCCTGTTTAAAGCCCTTCTTTCTACAAGATGAAGTAAAACTCCACATGAAGACATACCAGGCTTCTTGAGATCTGGTCGTACCCAGCATCTCCACCCTCATCTCTTGCCACATTGTGCTAATTCTTAAAATAATTAAATTAGTCATTAGTCATTCAGAAGATAACCTTAATAATAAAGAAGACAATTTAATAATAAAATTCTTAAATAGTTTTAAAAACAGAACATCCTGTTCCATAGCCATTGCCTTTGCTGAAGTTTTTCTACCCATGTGTGATGGTTAATCTAGATTGTCAACTTGACTGGATCATGAAACACCTAAGACTGCGTGACTCTGGGTTGCTGATGCGATGATCATGTAACGGCGGATTGGGGGAAGTCCTGTCCTGAATGTGGGCAGCGCTGTTCTGACAGGCACAGGGCCTGGATAAAAAGGAGACAGCTGCGTGAATGGTGCGTGGTTCTTCCTGAGTAAAGCGCGTCTGCTCTCGCCTGGAATGTCAGGCTTCACCCCTGCAGCTCGTCCAACTGGACTTTCACCATCGTTTCTCCGGAGTTTCCTGAACTTTCCATCTTGGACTGGGACTGCATTATCGGTCACTCGTGTTCTGAGACCCCAGTTCTTAGACCACTCCAGCAGCTGCGGGTTCCTCCGGCCTCCACGCGCAGCGGCCACTCGGGACCACACTGCTGTGGACTGTAAGCTGATGTGGTAAACCCCCCTTCACCATATACACACCCTGTGAATTCTGTTATTCTAGTGAACCCTAATACACTGTGTAAGAGTTCCCTTCCTCTTCTTTACCTGGAAAACTCCTCCTCATCCGGGAAATTCAATGAAAGCAGCATTCCTCTGGAGGCGTACCTGTGTCCTCCCAGCTGTGTGTAAGTGGGCCTCATCTATCTATCGGCCCCCAGAGCAGAACGTCAACATAGTTTTTGGGTTTTGGGCACTCTACCTCCGAGCTACACCCCTGACCATTTTTATTTTTTGTTTGGAAACAGGGTCTCGCTAGGTTGCTAAGAGTCTTACTAAATTGCTAAGGCTGTCCTTGAACCTGCGATCTTCCTGTCTCAGCCTGGGGTTACAGGCATGCACCACATTTGTTTTAATGTAGCATGGCTATCTCTGTGTGTGGCACTGGGGATGCAACCCAGGAGCATTCTACCTCTGAGCTACACCCCAGCCCAATTTTATTTTTTATTTTGAAACAGGGTCTTGATAAGTTGCTGAGAGCCTCACTAAATTGCTGAGGCTGGTCTCAAACCTACAATCCTCCTGTTTCAGCCTCCCAAGAACTGGGATTACAAGCGTGCGCCACCACGCCCAGCTATCATTTGCTTTTAATGTAGTTTAGTTCATATTAACTTGACTTTCTCAAGGCATTCATAGGGAAGGGTATAATTGCAGATGACCAAAAGTCAATGAATTAAGATAATAGTTAAAAAGAAAATCACGCCGGGTGTGGTGGTGCACACTTGTAATCCCAGTACTTGGGAGGCGGAGACCGGAGGATCCGGGTTCGTGGCCAGCCTCGGCTACTTAGTGAGGCCCTCCGCAACTTTGTGAGACCCGGTTTCAAAATAAAGGATAAAAAATAGGGCCGGGGGTGTAGCTCGGAAGTAAAATGCCCCGGTACCGCAAAAAAAAAAAAATAAATAAAATCACATGCTTTGTGACTAAATGTAACCATAGTGCTTATTATGAGAAGCCATACATGTTGGTGGAAATATATTTTAATGATAACATATTTAACTGATTTATTGTTACCACAATAATCCTCCACAGAGTTGTCTTCTGAATAATGAACATCCACAAACACACCAAATTACTGCGGGCTCAGCGACACATACCTGAAGTCTCAGCTACCTTGGAGGCTGAGGTGGAAGGATTTTTTGAGCCCAGGAGACTGAGGCCAGCCTGGGCAACATAGCAAGACCTTGTCTCACAAAAAGTAAGAATAAAACCCAAATTACTACAATCAGTATTTTTAACGGAAATTGATGTAATTGTGTGTTTCACCTTTTTTTTTCCTTTTTGTGATACTGGGGATTGAGCCCAGGGGTGTTCTACCTCCAAGCTACACACCCAGCCCTGTTTTATTTTTTATTTTGAACAGGATCTCACTAAGTTGATGAAAGTTTCACTACTTGCTGAGGCTGTCCTCGAACCTGCAATCATCCTGTCTCAGCCTTCCACGTACTGGGATTACAGGCGTGCACCACCATGCCTGGCTATGATATTACTTTCCTAAATCTTTTTACCTTATTTTATTTTTAGGAATATTGTTAAAAAGCTTTTTCCGCCGGGCGTGGTGGCGCATGCTTGTAATCCCAGTACTTTGGGAGGCGGAGACCGGAGGATCCAGGTTCGCGGCCGGCCTCAGCTCTCTCGCTCTCTCTCTCCCTGTCTCTCTCTCTCTCTCTCTCTCTCTCTCTCTCTCCTTAGTGAGGCCCTCTGCAACTTCGTGAGACCCGGTTTCAAAATGAAGTATAAAAAATAGGGCCGGGGGTGTAGCGCGGAGGTAGAACGCCCCTGGGTTCAATCCCCGGTACCGCAAAAAACAAACAAACAAAAAAAGCTTTTTCCAAGAATACTGGGCTGATAAAAATCCAAAGAATCTTCCTGAATGTTCAACTAAATTTGAACATTCGTTTGCCATTGCTTAAACGAGCTAGAGTACAGATCAGAAGAAGAAAATTTATTGTACCAGTGACGGTGCGGCCCTTAACGACTTAAAACCTGCACCCACGGCTTATCAGACGTCAGAGAAGAATGAAGGCAGAGCTTACTCGATGGCCGCGTTGCTTCCCGGCACGTGCTGAAGTCTTCATATGCAAACAAGACACCTTTTCATTTTCATCTGCGTTCTGAAATGAAAATATTTACGTTGCTTTTTAAAATATGTTCCACTATCTTAAGAATTGCAAAGGCGGGGGAAACAGAATCTCAAACTCTGAACAAAACAAAGAAACGTACAAAGACAGACGTCACATTGGGATAGATGAGATATTGATCCATCTGTTTCTGATCATGACTCCAAAGAAAACATTCCTATGTCATACAAGTCCAAATTCATGCCTTGGCAGGCTCGACCTGGGTAGAGGATGCGCAGTAACTCATGCAGGCAACGGCCAGGATAAAAGGAGCTGGCTTCCACCAGCCGGTCCTGGAAAACAATGGCCCGGTGAGTAGATACAAAATGACCCATCCACCCAAGTCCTTGTTTTTCTTTTCTTTCTTTTTTTCTTTTTGGTACTGAGGATTGAACCCAGGGGCATTTTTCCTCCGAGCTACACCCCCAGCCCTTCTGATTTTTTTGTTTTGAAACAAGATTTTGCTAGGTTGCTGAGAGTCTCGCTAAGTTGCTGAGGCTGTCCTCGAACCCGCGATCCTCCTGTCTCAGCCTCCCAAGTACTGAATTACAGGCGTGCGCCGTCATGCCTGGCCCAAGTTTTTTTTATTTTTTTTTCTTTGCATAAACTTCTCCAGTTGCCCTTTTGCGATTTCCCAACTGCTTTCAAGGGTGCTCATCATGTTCGTTTTCAACCTGCTAGGACCTGTTTCTACTGTTGAAGAGAAGGGCCAAAGCCACACAATATGTTTTTTCCCAGACCCTGTACTCACCCCAAAATAATCCTAAACTCCACTCACTTCTAGAAGCAATATGGCCCCAAAAAAGCACATTAGTTATGTTCCAAAATACTGACATCACTTCTATTAATCTCCCCATTTTCAAAATCAATGAATTCATCTAAACTCTCTTTTCTACCTGTTTAAAACCTGAGGGTTACGAGTTCCATGATGATAATTTCCACTCATTCAACACTTAAGTATAAAGGACACTTAAAACTAAAACTTGGGATTTTCCCTTCTGCTACCCACACCAAGGTGGACCATTCATGACAAATCTGTGTGTTTACTTTGGTTCCAAATGTCTGCAGAAACATATGGTCAGATCATATGCTTCTAATAATGTTCCCTTTAGTACTTTGCAGCTTTGACC
Organism: Glis glis; assembly: GCA_004027185.1. NCBI lineage: Eukaryota > Metazoa > Chordata > Mammalia > Rodentia > Gliridae > Glis > Glis glis. The sequence continues at coordinate 16,808 of PVJS01034498.1, read as the reverse complement.
AATTTCAATATTTTTTCTGGAATTGGAAATTCTTTCTTGTGGTAATGTACTCATTTATCAAAAAATGAATATGTGGTTGTAAAGAATTTGGGGCTTATTGCAATACGGAGGACTGTAAGGAGGTTTTTCTGAGAACTACAACTTTACATAGTTTCGTGGGCATATTATTACACAAATTCATCCCGTTTTCCACTGTAGACCCTTGCGTTTGGCGGGCAAGGCCACGTTACTGTTTCTCTGAGCTGCCTCAACCAGGCATTCATCAACTCATCAATTCTGAATGTCCACTCCTCTTTCTTATTCACACAGAGACTTCTAAGCACAAATTAATTCTGTCCCAAATAAAACTGGCGGAGTGAGTCTATGTAAGAGAGGTTTTCTCTTGGTCCGTTGTCTCCCGTCTCCCATGAAGCTAGCCAGCGCTCACTCGTGAGTCACTAAAAGCCGCTCTGCACCTGCAGTTTTCACTCCTTCCATGAAAACTTGTAGTTATACAAATGGCAGTACAAACAGAGGAGGTGGTCCTTGCGGGTTTGAAATTCAGATTGTTTAGTTGAGTGTTCAGTTGAAGACTATGAGGAAACGTGTCTTGAAACCAGTTGCACAACAGTGATACCTATTACTGCTTGAATGCACTATAGAAGGAACAAGGCTACTCCTGCCAATGGGTTTTTTTCTTTCTTTTTTGTTTTCCTGCCAGTGTATTACCATCTGGAAGCTTCAGCAAAATTACCTTTCTATTACTAAATGCTGAGGAAATATTTGCATTTTTAATGTGTGTGTGCGTGTGTGCGTGTGTGCGTGTGTGTGTGTGTGTGCATGTGTATTATTGGGGATTGAACCCAGCATTCTACCTCTGAGCTATACCTCCAGCCTTTTTTATGTTTTCGTTTTGAAACAGAATCTTGCTAGGTTGCTGAAAGTCTATGTTACTGAGGCTGTCCTCAAACCTGCAATCCTCCTGTCTCAGCCTCCCAAGTACTGGGATTATAGGTGTAATCCCACCACACCCATCTTTAAAGTATCTTTTAATATAGCCTCCCCTCCCCAATACTGGGGATTGAACCCAGGGTCATGCTACCTTGAGCTATACCCCTCGCCCTTTTTATTTTTATTTTGAGACAGGGTCTCACTAAATGTCCCAGGCTGACCTTGAACTTGCTATCCTTCTGCCTCAGCCTCCCGAGTAGCTGGGATTATAGGCATGCACCACCGTGCCCAGCTAAAATAGCCTTTTCTTAGAATATTAATTTTTAGGATCTGTCTATATTATTTATATCATAGCCTGCATCATGGGAAAGATTGCATTCTCATATTTTTGTATGATAAAGTTCTGTTTTAAAATTAACAGGTATTAGTCAGGTGTAGTGGCACAAATCTGTAACCCCAGTACTTGAAAGGCTGAGACAGGAGGATCGCAGGTTGGAGGCCAGTCTCAGCAATTTAGCGAGAACTTTAGCAACTTAGCAAGACCCTGTTTCAAAATAAAATAGGGTTGGGAGTATAGCTCAGAGGTAGAATGCCCCTGGGTTCAATCTCTAATACAAAAAAAAAGTAAAGAGAAAAAAAACAAAAAACTAACTGGTGTTAAAATAAACTTTTGAAAGGTTCCATTTCACATTTAATTAATATAGAAAGAGTTTCTTATTGTAGAATGTGAAGATTTTAATATTGTTCTCATTTATACATAGTTCTATTTGAGAACAAAAAATTTTTTCTCTTGAAAAAAATGTTAACTCTTACAAAATCAAAGGGACCGGAGTCTGAGTTTGGGATTCGTACCTTTTAAACCCCAGTCTAACGCTTTATAACTTTAACCTTGCTCTACGAAACAGTTCCCTCATCCAGAAAAAGAAAACAGTAATACCACACAGCTTTGCTATGAGGATAAAATGGAATAATTTATTAAATGATTATATATTACTCCTTTTTAAAAATTTGATTTCTATACTCTTCTATACTATGTTAGACTAAAGATTCTTAAATTTTCTCTTTAAGGATGTTGTTTTTCAAAAACATTTATAGTCTTAACATCCAACCCATTTTACAAGTGAAATTGAGATGTTGAATCTGGTAGTTTGGGATTTATGAAAGGCTTTTTTTAAAACTTTCTGTAGGTGTGGAGACAGGCTTATCTTTAAATACCATCTGGAATATGAAAGAATTTTCTTTAGCCAGCTACTTACAGTGTAGAAATCCTATCAACCAGCCTGTATTCCTGTGTCCTTCAATTAGGGTTGAATAACTGACCCTTGACACGCTGCTGAATCAAAGGTAAGTTTATATATGTTTCTTCTGGAAATTTAATGTGTGACTGTTCATGCATAGCTTTGCTTATGTGATGATAAAGTATTGCTGTGCTGCAGATAAGTATAATTAATAAGGCTTATTTCTCTTATTGATTAAAAATATAGAGTATGGTATTCTATTAAAGGTGAGCTATTCCTAGATATAGTATTTTGGTAAATTTGTTATTAAACCATAAGTATCAAAGCCAAAACTAAAAAGGCACATAGTATGACAACATACAAATCTAAACATAGTATGCCTCCACATGCAGTGAAATTATACTTTTAAAACCTGCATTGGTAAAGTAATCTAGTCATCTCTTTTGTGTTTTTTAATCCGCTCATTTAAGTCTAATCAGGATTGAATCTACATTAGGGACAAAGACATGTCCCAGAGATTAGCCTTGTAAAATAAGGATCAGATTTCCAACTCAATGTAAATTCTTACTGTACATCCTTAAACCAAGTTTCGAAGTTCTAATAGCAATGTAAATAATTTGGGCACAAATACAGTTCCATCAGGGGATGGTAGTACTTTCAGCAAATATTTTCTAGGGATAAAACTGGATATGTTCTTAAAGTAGTATGAATAACATCACTTTAAAAAATATTAGCTGGGTGTGGTGGCACACGCTTATAATCCCAGTACTTTGGGAGGCGGAGACCAGAGGATCCGGGTTCCCGGCCAGCCTCAGCTCGCTCGCTCTCTCTCTCTCTCTTTCTCTCTCTCCCTGTCTCTCTCTCTCTCTCTCTACTTAGTGAGGCCCTCCGCAACTTTGTGAGACCCGGTTTCAAAATAAAGTAAAAAAAATAGGGCCGGGGGCGTAGCGCGGAGGTAGAATGCCCCTGGATTCAATCCCCGGTACCTCAAAGAAAAAAATAATAAAATAAAATAAAATAAAATAAAATAAAATAATAAAATAATAAAATAAAATAAAATAAAAAATATTAAATCCCCAGGTAACTAAATACAGTTAGTTAAGATTTTTAAAAATGTTTTCTTAGTGTAATATGGTGTGGTGGAAAAGAACATGAACAGTCCAGTAAGACCGGATGGGTGTCAAATTCTACTTCTGCGCTTTTATTAACTGCATGACCTTGAGGCAGTTACGTAACTTCTCTGTGCATTTGTTTATTTTCGTGCAAAACTGGCAAAATAACACCTAGCCCATGGAATTGTTATGAGGAGTGCATGAGTTAATTCATATAAACCACTTAGAGTAATGTCTGGCATGACGCGATAGCTCTGTAAGTACTAACTGATAATGATAATAAGGATGTATTATCATTAATACTGATATTACTTTAAAATTAGGCCTTTCTTCATAAGAATGTGAGAGATCATCTTCCCACCATTACATACTGCAATTAGAGGTTTCCATGTTTTCTCATTTCGATGCCTACATTGTCTGATGATAGCTAGGCACTTGAACAATTTAAGCTGTAATATTCCTATTTTAGCATCATGGAATAGTATCATGGTCCCTTAGCAACAAGAAAGGCTGTACTGCTGGGGACTTTATAAGGTGAGTTTCAATGCACAGGCAGAGGGACTGCCATTTATAAGCATACCGCTAATTGAGCGCTCACAGGAAGAGCATAGTTAAGTACTATTCCTTTGTGGGCTGATGAATTATGCCTTACAATTAATACTTCTCTGTGGGAAGAAAAATTGAGCTTGTCTTTCTTCCAAGGAAGGGAAAATTGGCAGTAGGGGAACATTGAAAAGTTCTGGGAGGGTTGTATATTTTATTCTTTAAAATTTACTCTTCCCAGTTGGAAATGTAATAAAGATTTTATAACAAGGTTTTGTTCCATTGTCTTGCCTGATAAGAAGTTTAGACAAGAGGGTCAGCATAACCTTATTTTGGTGGAGACCGGTGGGAATGATCTTTCAAATACGGCCTTCTCTTTTATAGTTATGCCCATATCATACCCATCCATTATTATACTCTTAGTGAGTTAGGAAATGACATCATTACTTATTATATGTTAGTTGAATATAACCATCACTTACATTCTTAAGTCATAGCTCATTTTTTTCTCTTGTTTAGTCTTACCCAATATTAGCACACCAAAATTCAGATAATATTTTTGACTAATTTAATGTAATGATTCTTTTTAAATATGAAGATGTTTGGGAATCCTAAATGTGAAATGAATACATGCAAATATGCTTTGTGCAGATGAAAGATTATTTTTTCTGTTTCTGGCTTTACTGAAACAGCAGAAATGGTTTGTTGAGCTACTATTCATGATCTTATTGATCAAAATGAGATGTGTTCTCAAGGTGGGTTTTTTTTGTTTCATTTTGGTTTGTTGTTTTTTTTTTTTTTTTGTGCTGGGGATTGAACCCAGGGGCATTCTACCTCTGAGCTCCACCCCTAGCCCTTTTTATTTTTTATTTTGAAACAGGGTCTCACTAAGTTGCTGAGGCTGACCGCGAACCTGTGATCTTCCTATCTGGGCCAGGGTACCATGTTAACTTTGCTCTTTGTGCTGTGACTGGATTCTTATGTGTGAGACGGAGGCTACCTGGGGTTTAATTTAGAAAGCACAAGCGTCCTCTCACTTGGTGGGACTTGAACTCTAGGTTCTTCTCCTCCGGTATCAGGCAGCAGCTGGCGTCTCCACTCCGCAGTCCCTTCCTGTGCTGCTTCTGGGCTGTTCCAGACTTGCCTTACACGCGGACAGTGCCTCAAGGGTCAGCCAGGGATTTGAGAGATGTTTGTACATTTCGAAGTTACCTTCTTTATGTTGCGATCATACCCAAGGTTTCCTCCCTTAATTTCTGGTCTTTCTAGGAGTCTCAAACTCAACCTGTGTTTCCTTCTCCTAGTAAGGCTGCAGCTTTCTACTTCAACTTAATTCCCTGCCACAGGGTCCGGGACACATCGCTTCTCCGCCTTTTGGCTAACATCAAATGTAGGAAGCAGGCCGCTTGCTCCAGGAGAGTTGATGTCAAGATCTTCCCTACCGTGTTTCACATCTTTCAAAGGTTCTGTCTCCTGGGGTTTTGCTTTTGATCACTCTCTAGGACCTCAAAAAATGTATTTAGCTGAGTGTGGTGGCGTACACCTGTAATCCTAGTATACTTGGGAAGCTGAGACAGGAGGATTGCAGGTTCAAGGACAGCCTCAACAAGTAAGGAGACTCTCAGCAACCTAGGGAGACCTTGTTTCAAAATTTAAAAATAAATAAAATAGGGCTGGGGGTGTAGCTCAGAGGTAGAATGCCTCTGGGTTCAATCCCAGTACTACACACACACACACACACACACACACACACACACACACATCCCACACACAATGTTTTTAATTCTTTATTCAGAATTTTTCATTAATACTGACAGGAGGGGGGGTGGTCTAATAGAAGCTATCCCATCATTATAAGAAATTATCTCTTTATAAGTACTAAATTTTTTTTAAGTTTAAAAAATCTTTTTCAATTAGGATCCTAACAAGGCCCCTGCATTAAGATGGATTGGTGTGTTTTAGGTCTATGTTCATCTGTAGATTTCCCTACCACCACTTGTTTTTTCATGCAATTTATTTGTTTGAAAAAACAGTCAAGTTATTTGTATAGTAGTTCTCCCCCACCCCATCCACGGTAGAGACATTACAAGACCTCCAGTGGATGCCGGAAACAACAGTGCCAAACCCTAAATACACTTTCTCCCTATATATACATACCTATCATAGTTTTATATATATATATTAGGTGCAATAAGAGACTAACAACAATAATAAAATAGAACAATTATACTAGCATACTGTAATAAAAGTTCTGTGAATATATTCTCTTTTAACATTTTTTTTTTTTTGCGGTACCAGGGATTGAACCCAGGGGCGTTCTACCTCCGCACTACACCCCCGACCCTATTTTTTATACTTTATTTTGAAACCGGGTCTCACGAAGTTGCGGAGGCCTCACTAAGTAGAGAGAGAGAGAGAGAGAGAGAGAGAGCGAGCTGAGGCTAGCCGCGAACCCGGATCCTTCGATCTCCACCTCCCAAAGTACTGGGATTACAAGCGTGCGCCACCACGCCCGGCTTCTTTTAACATATATTATTGTGCTTTAGAATTTAGCAACCTCTACATATGATTTTTTCTTTCTTTATTGAGAACGTTAACCTTCTTTACTTAGAGGAGTCTCTTCGCACTTCTTTTTGGCTAATTTTGGGCTTTGGGTCCACTATTAAGTAAAGTAAGAGTCATTTTAACACAGGCATTGTGATACTGTGAAGGTTGATCTTATACTCGTGATAGGGTCTTTTTATTTCTTTCTTTTTTTTGCAGTACTGGGGATTGAACCCAGGGGCATTCTACCTCTGAGCTACATACCCTAGCCCTATTTTATTTTTATTTTTATTTTATTTATTTATTTTTTTGTGTGCGTATGATACTGGGGATTGAACCCAGGGGATTCTACCTCCGAGCTATACCCTCAGCCCTATTTTTTATTCTTTATTTTGAAACAGGGTCTCACTAAGTTGTGGAGGGCCTCACTGAGTAGCTGAGGCTGGCCATGAACCTGGATCCTCCAGTCTCAGCCTCCCAAGTATTGGGATTACAAGCATGCGCCACCACGCGCGGCTTTTTATTTTTATTTTGAAACAAGGTCTTTCTAGGTTGATGAGATTCTCACTACTTGCTGAGGTTGTCCTGGAACCAGCGATCCTCCTGTCTCAGGCTTCCAAGTACTGGGATTACAGGTGTGCACCACCCTGCCTGACTAACCATGATGGCTTCTAGGTGACTAATGGGAGGGTAGCTTATATAGCATGGATGCACTGGACAAGGGGATGAGATGATTCACTGGGACAGTATGGGATTTCATCATGTCACTCAGAATGATCTGTGATTTAAAACTTAGGAGTTGTTTATTTGTGGAATTTGCCTTTTAATATTTCCTGAGCACTGAGGACTGATCTAGTAAGTGGAGTGTGAAAGCAGACCTGCAGATCAGGGAACTGCTACACTGTGGAGTCTCCCACCGTCTGGACCTGGCCGTGTGTGGCCCTGTGGTAGTCTGACAAACTCCTCTGACTTATGTATTCTTCATAAACTGATAGTTACAGATAGAGGCCAGCCAAGATTCAGGCTTGACTTTGGTAATGCTGCTTCATAGATGGTATTGCGTTCTCCATCAAGAAGCATGTAACGGCCAGGCGTGGTGGCGCACGCCTGTAATCCCAGTTCTTGGGAGGCTGAGACAGGACGATTGCAGGTTCATGGCCAGCCTCAGCAACTTAGTGAGGCCCTAAGCAACTTAATGAGATCCTGTTTCAAAATAAAAAATAAAAAGGAGCCGGGCGTTGTGGCGCACGCTTGTAATCCCAGTACTTTGGGAGGTGGAGACCGGAGGATCCAGGTTCGCAGCCAGCCTCAGCTCTCTCGCTCTCTCCCTCCCTGTCTCTCTCTCTCTCTCTCTCTCTCTCTCTCTCCTTAGTGAGGCCCTCCGCAACTTAGTGAGACCCGGTTTCAAAATAAAGTATAAAAAATAGGGCCGGGGGCGTAGCGCAGAGGTAGAACGCCCCTGCGTTCAATCCCGGTACCGCAATAAATAAATAAATAAAAATAAAAAGGGCTGGGGGTGTTGCTTGGAGATAAAAGGCCCCTAGGTTCCATCCCTAGTACAAGAAGAAGAAGAGAAGAAGGAGGAAGAGGAGGAGGAAGAGGAGGAAGAGGAGGAAGAGGAGGAGGAGGAGGAGGAGGAGGAGGAAGAGGAGGAGGAAGAGGAGGAAGGAGGAGGAGGAAG
>PVJS01034497.1:0-21542 GCA_004027185.1 Glis glis | reverse complement strand
AGAGAGAGAGAGAGAGAGAGAGAGAGCTGAGGCTGGCCATGAACCTGGATCCTCTGGTCTCCGCCTCCCAAAGTACTGGGATTACAAGCATGCGCCACCACGCCCAGCTTATTCTTTATTTTGAAACAGGGTCTCACTAAATTACAGAGGCCTCACTGAGTAGCTGAGGCTGGCTGTGAACCTGCAATCTCCTGTCTCAGCCTCGCAAGTACTGGGATTACAAGCATGCGCCACCACGCCCAGCTTTATTTATTTTTTAATTAGTTTTTCAGTACTGGAAATTGAACCCAGGGGCACTCTACTACTAAGCTGCATCCCCAGCCCTCAAGTGTGTGTATGTGTGTGTGTGCACGCGTGTGTGTCTGCATGTATGTTACTAGGGATTGAACCCAGGGACATTCTACCATGGCTACACCCCCAGCCTTATTTTATTTTTTGTTTGGAAATAGGGTCTCACTAGGTTGCTGAGGCTGTCCTCAAACCTGCGATCCTCCTGTCTCAGCCTCCCAAGTACTGACATTATAGGTGTGTGTCACCACGCCCAGCCCCAATCCATTTTTTAATATTTTATTTTGAGACAGCTTCTTACTAAATTGCCCATGCTGGCCTAGAACTTGTGAGACTCTTGCCTCAGCTTCCTGAGTAGCTAGCATTACAGGCTTGTGCTATTGTGTGCAACTCAGAAAATTTTTTTTTTTTCAGTACTGGAGATTGAACCCAGGGGCGATCTACCTCTGCACTACACTCCTGGCCTTATTTTTTTGAAACTGGGTCTCACGAAGTTGCGGAAGGCCTTACTAGGTAGAGGGAGAGAAAGAGAGAGAGAGAGAGAGAGAGAGAGAGAGAGAGAGAGGGAAGGAGGGAGGGAGGGAAAGAGAGAGAGAAAGAGAGAGAGAGAGAGAGCGAGCTGAGGCTGGCCGGGAACCTGGATCCTCTGGTCTCCACCTCCCAAAGTACTGGGATTACAAGCGTGCGCCACCATGCCCAGCTCAGAAATTTTAAATGACATATTTGGTTTGCATTTACATTTCTGTTGGATAGCACTGTCCTAGCAGGTATCTCAGGGAAGGGCCCATGGGCTGGATTAAAAGATGAGTAATAGGCCAGGTGTGGTGGCACATGCTTGTAATCCCAGTACTTGGGAGGCTGAGACAGGAGATTGTAGGTTCACGGCCAGCCTCAGCTACTTAGTGAGGCCTTTGCAACTTAGTGAGACCGTGTTTCAAAATAAAAAATAAAATAGGACTGGAGTGTAGCTCGGAGGTAGAATACCCCTGAGTTCAATCCACAGTACCACAAAAAAAAAAAAAAAAGGAAGGAAGGAAGGAGAATAATAGCTAGGTAAAGAAAGAAAAAAGGCGTTACTGCAGGCCGAGACTGCAGCATTTAGCAGGAAGAGTAAAGCCATGTGGAATGGCAAAAAGTGTGTCTGGAGCAAAGCTTGGATAAAGCAAGAAAGATAAAATGCAAGATTTACTTAACTTTTTTAAAGTACAGTATGTTAAATTGAAAGTCATGAATATGGTGCCATCTTCTTTGGCTCAATACATTTAAGCTCTCTTGGGTTTGTCTTGTATGTACCACAACGCCCAGCAAGGATTAAAATTTAATCCACTTCTGGCAACCATTCTTGATTCATTTACTATTTGCATATTTATCTCCCAACCTAGGTATTATTATACCTCCACAAGAAGGAAAAATAACCATAGAGCAGTCCTGGTGTCTTAAAATAAGAAACTCAATTATATCTAAGTTCAGTCTTGCCATCCTTCACATTCAGTGTATTTTTACAATGTTAGTAGTCTGACTATTGCATTGTAAGCAGATATATAATTTTCATTATTTGTAAAAGGCAAATGGAGCTGGGCATGGTTGCACATGCCTACAAATCCTAGTTTTGGGAAGGCTGAGACAGGAGGATCACAGATTCAAGCCTAGCCTCAGCAATTTAGCAAAGCCCTCCCCAACTTAATGAGACCTTGTTTCAAAATAAAATAGGGCTGGGGGGTAGCTCGGAATGCACAGTAGTAGTACCACTAAAAGGGGGGGCAAATGGGACTCTAGTTGAGACAACATGCTGTTTGCCTTAAAACAAGTATAGTACAGAGAGCTGAAATAAGGGTAAAAAGGCCTGTTATTCAGTAACAATGAGCCAAGTCAAGTCACTCAATCTTTTTGAACCACAAGATTCCTCATCTATAAGAATCAGGTATAACAATAGTTACATTTCTGCAAATGATTTTTGTGAAGGTTAAGTTGAGATAATGTTTGTAAAAATACATTGTTGAATTGTAAAACTGATTTTTTTTAATATTTAAAATCTGTTAAATATCCTAGAGGACAATAATACCCGAGTTTTGTTTGAACGAGTTTTAACATCTGGAAGCCTTCCTCCCGAGAAGTCTGGGTAAGCCACTGTGAGATGAGTTGGTCAGACGGGCAGCTTGGACGCTGAAATTATGATCTGTGGGTGAATGTTTGCTGGAGTGTGAGTTTCAAGAGAAATTTTCCTTCTCTCTCAAGGTTCATTTTACTTACCTGCAATATTTTCATTTCTGGTTATTTTTTATATTCTACATAATGATAAGAACTGTTTTGAGAGATGCCTTTGTAATTTATTATTAAATATTTTAATATGTCTTTCTAGTTTACTATATCTCTAGAAATTGATATGAACATGTTAGGAATTCTGAAGTTTTTACTTCTCTTACTCAAAAGCAGACTCTATATTATGCCCCCATGTCTAGTTTTGACTCTGTCACTTTTACCAAACAGAGGAACAATGTAGTATAATGGTACCCTAGAAAATAAGGGTTTTTAGTCTCAGCCCACTAGACAGTGGGCAAATTTCTTAACCTTACCAGTCTTCATTTAAGACTTTTTTTTTTTTTTTGTGGTACTAGGGATGGAACCCAGGGGCAAAAGCAGACTCTATATTATGCCCCCATGTCTAGTTTTGACTCTGTCACTTTTACCAAACAGAGGAACAATGTAGTATAATGGTACCCTGGAAAATAAGGGTTTTTAGTCTCAGCCCACTAGACAGTGGGCAAATTTCTTAACCTTACCAGTCTTCATTTAAGACTTTTTTTTTGTGTGTGGTACTAGGGATGGAACCCAGGGGCGTTTTACCTCCGAGCTACACCCCTGGCCCTATTTTTTATTCTTTATTTTGAAACTGGGTCTCATGAAGTTGCGGAGGGCCTCACTAAGTAGCTGAGGCTGGCCGTGAACCTGGATCCTCCGGTCTCAGCCTCCCAAGTACTGGGATTACAAGCGTGCGCCACCACGCCCGGCAATGTAAGACTTTTGTGATAGTCCTGAATTTGGTATATCATAGGCACTGAACATATTACTTTAGTACAGAGGTGCTTAGCTACATTTAAGTAATCTCAAAGCATTAATTTTGCTCGTTAGAGCCAGGTGTGGTGGTGCACACCTCTAATCCCAGTACTTGGGAGGCTGAGATGGGAGGATCACAGGTTTGAGGCCAGCCTAAGCAAATAGTGAGACTCTCAGCAATCTAGTAAGACCCTGTTTCAAAATAAAAATAAAATAGGGCTGGTGGTATAGCTCAGAGGTAGAATGCTCCTGGGTTCAATACCCAGTACCACCAAAAAAAAGCACTAATTTTGGTCGTTAGAACAGTGATGAAGCACCAGTTGGTCCCAGTGATCCACATTGACCATAAAAATACAAAGCAGCCATGTGAGATTTGGAATATATTTTTATTCATACAATAGATGAAGAATATATTCTATATTATAATTCATGCCGCTAAAGAAAATTAGATATTAGAAAGCTGTCTCTAAGGTAAATGTCTCTCTTGTTGATCACAAAGAAAAGTATGCTAAATAAGTAATGACTTAAAAAAGGGGCTTAAATGTTTAAGTATTTAGGGTGAAGTGTTATGCTTATATTTACTTTCAAATACATAAGCAAAAGTAAGATTAACCAAATATGACAAAATATTAATGATTATTAAATCTGGGTAATGGTATATAGGTATTCATTATACTCTTCTATTTTTCTATAGTTTGGAAATCTTTATAATAAAAAATCTTTTTATAATTTAGGAATAGAAGGGGAAAATTAAGGGGGTATTTTTGTTGTTTTTTGTTTTGTTTTATGGGGTTTTGGTAAATGATTGTCCCAAACCCAGAATAGCTAAGTGTTGATTATATTTATTTTCTTATAGAGAAATCTGGGCTCGATTTCTAGCTTTTGAAAGTAATATTGGTGATCTAGCTAGTATACTCAAAGTGGAAAAAAGACGGTTTACGGCATTCAAAGAAGAATACGAAGGCAAAGAAACAGCTTTGCTGGTGGACAGGTACAAGTTCATGGATTTGTACCCTTGCTCTGCAAGTGAGCTAAAAGCACTGGGTTATAAGGTACGTACGTATTTAGGACCAACATGGCTACTGTAGTGTGTTTACTTTTCTAGTGTTTTAGAAAAGTTCATGGATAACCTTCATTCTAAATTAGTAGACTACAAAATACGTTAATCTGGCTTTGAAACAGATTTGCAAAAATTCAGTGATTTTTTTTCCCATTTGTTTATGAAGCATTAAGTATCAAAAGTAGCTGAACAGCCAGGCGTGGTGGTGCACACTTGTAATCCCAATATTTGGAGGCTGAGACAGGAGGATCTCAGGTTCGCGGCCAGCCTCAGCTACTTAGTGAGGCCCTTCGCAACTTAGTGAGACCCTGTTTCAAAATAAAGAATTAAAAATTAGGGCTGGGGGTGTAGCTCAGAGGTAGAATGCCCCAGGGTTCAATCCCCAGTACCGTAAAAAGGGAAAAAAAAAAGTTGCTGAACAAAATGAAAGTTGAAGTGAGATTTAGCAAATACTTCTGTTCTGTCCCTGAGATTGCCAGCGCCTTACATCTTAAGTCTGGTGGTCAGACGGAAAGGGTGTGGGAAGGAAGAAAAACAGAAGAAAATCTGAATACCGTCTTGGCTATTACTTTTTTTCTAATAATTCTTATCAAACCAATGAACATGTTTTGACAGATCTTAAACCACAGGTAGTTCCTGTTGCATACTTTGTAAGATATAATGAAGAAACATGACAGCTTGTTAAATCCATAAGGATATAAAGAGATTTATATCCTTAAAACAGTGCTGACTCAGCAGCCCTCAGGGGAACTAGCTCATCTAGGAATGGAGCTCTCCTGTGTAGACTCCTGAGTCATAAGGAAACAAATTTGGTCCCAGAACCTGTTTAGGCCAAGAGGGAAAGATTAATGTTTACAAAGGTACAGAAATAGCCCTTGCTGAGAAAACCATTGCTCTATCATTTCTTGATCTTTCTGTCCTGTGTGAACAAAGATCAAGATGGAAATCCATGTGTGTGTGTGTGTGTGTGTATGTGTGTGTGTGTGTGTGTGTATCCTCATATATACATATAAACATATCGTCATATACACATATATACACCCAAAAGAGCCATTGGCTGGTCCCTTTAAACCAACTAGCATTAGGGTATTCTTGACCATCATTCTTTTCCTCGCTGCCCTCTTTTGGCCTGTTTCACTCTGTCTGAACCAGATTGAAAACTGAGAAAAACTACCCATAATTTAGCTTCAATCATTTTCCTTGATAGAGCCCCAGTTCTGTGCCAGCCCGATTCCTATTCGAAACCATGGGATTCCCAGTACTCAGGGGATTACTGCTCACAAATAGGTGGTTTCTGCTGCTAGTTTACTTCTCAATGAAAAGGCAAGGACATTTCAAGACTACTTTGTTAGAAAAGACTCTTTCAACTCTTCCAAGATGAAAATGGAAATTAAGGGGGTTGGTCAAAATAGATTTTACTATTTCCAAGTAGAACTACTTCTTGAATATGAATTTTCCATCCTGTATTTCTATTTCTGTTCTTTTATTTGGAAAATTAATGTGCTTCCACATGTGGTGGTTGGTGTGATATGTGCATGAGTGAGAGAAAAGAAATTCCCATGTAGGCTGGGGATGCAGCTCAGTGGTAGAGCGCTTGCCTAGCTTGTGCAAGGCCCTGGGTTCAACCCCCCCAGCACCACACACTCAAAAAGAATAAATTCCCATTCTGCCTACTCCTTTAGATTTGCCCCTTTGATACCAACTATATTTGAGCAAGTTTTAATAAAGTAAAATGGGATAGGGCCTCTGTAAACAGGCAACTGCAGTCCTCCTTTGACATACTTTAGAGAGTTTTGGGCACTGTTAGTATACTGGAAAGATGACTCAGGATTGGCTTGAGGTCAGAGGCCAGGGTACCCAACCCTGTTTTTACTGTGTGACCTTTGGGCCTCCAGTCCCCTCTGTAAAGTGGAGATATTACTATTTGCTGCCTCAAAGAGGGAAGTTGCCTGACCAATAGTGGCTGCTCAATATGTGGTCCTTTCCCCGGTAGCAGTACACTGGGAATCATTCTTAATTTCCTTCGCAAAGTCTTATTCCTGAGTGTAGGTGCTGGCAAACTTTATTTGCACCTTCATGAAAATCTACTTCTTCACCTAAAGAAATGGATAGAGGAGTCAAAGAGTATCTAAAATCTTGAAATTTTCCTCCAAATCACCCTGCTCTCTACTTGCTGCTGTCTTACAAAAAGCTTTTTTTCCCACAAAAGCTTGTACTGAGGTCCATCTGGTGACACAGTCTCTTGTGCTGGAGTGGCTAAGTTCTTCATAGCCAAGAGCATTCCTTGTTGAGTGTTTAACAATCTTTACCATCATGAAAGTTCTTGTGTATCCCTCTCCCTTCTCTTTCTGTGGTTTTAACTCAGTTATTCCCGCTGTATCCTCAAGATTGTAGAACTGTACAATTATACTCCATAAGACCCTTTCCAGGTTTAGGATTCTTCTCTTCTGCATTTTCAGGACGTCTCCCGGGCTAAGCTAGCAGCTATAATTCCAGACCCAGTTGTAGCTCCTTCTATAGTGCCTGTTCTGAAAGATGAAGTGGATAGAAAACCAGAGTACCCCAAACCAGACACCCAGCAGATGATCCCATTCCAGCCACGACACTTAGCACGTAAGCCACGACTGCAGACCCAGCCCCAAGGCCGGGCGTGTGGGGGGAGTGAGTGACATGGTCTTTCCACTGCAGGTTAATGATTAGATGTAAGGCCACTATGACAAGTGACTTGGCAGCAATCTTTGAACCAGGTGAACTAAGAAGGTCCTAAAAAACAAAACTGTGTGGTCCAGATTCCAGTAGCCCATTCTGGCAGTGGTACTTGGTTTTTAGAAATGCTGCTATGTGCAGGTTACTTGAAAAGCTGGAAACTTACTTTGGTGGTGTTATTTGGTGTTATTTATAGTTAATGATTAGTAGCCCCTCTAGATTCTTTTTGAATAAGGCCCTGCTGATTAAGTATACTTTTGAATAACTGATTTTAAAGAGGATTGATGAAGCTGGGCATGGTGGCACACACCTGTAATCCTAGTATTTGGGATGCTGAGAACAGGAGGATCTCAGGTTTGCGACCAGTGCGTGGTCACTTAGCAAGACCCTGTTTCAAAATCAAAATCTAAAAAGGGCTGGGGGTGTAGTTCGGAGGTAGAATGCCCTGGGTTCAATCCCCAGTACCAAAAATAAATAAATAAATAATTAGAATTGATGAACAAATGATACGTACAGCCCAGAAATACTTCTTGACAAAAACTTACTTTAGTTCCACTCCTGGGTTGCCTTATTCAGTCATTTGTGTGCGTTTCTGCTCCCCCGTGGCCATGGGGTTGAGACCATTTCCTGTCTCACCCATTTGGGTTGGTCAAGCAGGTAAAGCACTTGCAAGCATTTTGAAATGTCTAGGACAAGCCGGGCGTGGTGGCGCACGCTTTAATCCCAGTACATGGGAGGCTGAGACAGGAGGATGGCAGGTTTGCAGCCAGCTTCAGTTACTTAGTGAGGCCCTCCGCAACTTAGTGAGACCCTGTTTCAAAATAAAGAATAAAAAGTGTGGCACACGCTTGTCATCCTAGTACTTAGCAGGCTGAGACAGGAAGATCGCAGGTTTGTGGCCAGCCTCAGCTACTTAGGACCTTCGCAACTTAGTGAGACCCTGTTTCAAAATAAAAAATAAAATAGGGCTGGGGATGTAGCTCTGAGGTAGAATGCCCTTGGGTTCAATCACCAGTACCACAAAAAAGGGAAGAAAATAAAGAATAAAAAATAGGGCTGAGTGTGTAGCTTGGAGATAAAATGCCCCTGGGTTCAATCCCCAGTATTACAATAAATAAATAAATAAATAAATAAATAAATAAATAAATAGATGTATGTATGTCCAGGACAAAGCAAGAGACATAGGAAATCATTGTGCACAAGTTAACTTTCGCCCTAACCTGTACAGAAACTGTTCCGTGTCCAGTGGTTCATGCTGTCTGTCTCTCTCAGCTCCAGGCTTACATCCTGTCCCGGGTGGAGTGTTTCCAGTGCCCCCTGCAGCTGTCGTTCTGATGAAACTTCTCCCTCCTCCTATCTGTTTCCAGGTTTGTTCATTATTTTCATGGTAGATACCTGGCTCCGTGGGTTATAATAATTGTATGCTTTTCCCCTTGTATAATGGGATATATAAAGTACTACTATCTTGTCAGATAACTGGGAATTAAAATTTATTTGTGTCAAAATAGGGTCCTTTTGTACAAGTGGATGAACTGATGGAAATTTTCCGAAGATGCAAGATACCAAATAGTGAGTAACAAAAGCTCCATTTCCCATGTGTCGTTCACATTGCCTCCCAGGCCATAGAGATTATTATTCTTTTCCACTGAAGTCTCCGGAACCAGCTAGTCAACTTAGAGAAGTACAAAGAAACCCAGGAGTATCAGTAACACTATCCCATGCTTTGCTGATAGGCTATGAAGTGAGCTATTAAGTATTCGAAGTAGAGCGCGCGTGTTCTTTCATAGCGCGATCTGCAGCCTCCTGCAACCGTCCTGTCTCGTTTCGTAGCTGTAGAGGAGGCCGTGCGGATCATCACTGGCGGGGCCCCAGAGCTGGCGGTGGAAGGTAACGGCCCGGTGGAAAGCAACGCGGTGCTCACCAAGGCTGTCAAAAGACCCAATGAGGATTCCGACGACGACGAAGAAAAGGGCGCCGTCGTCCCGCCTGTGCACGACATCTACAGGGCGCGGCAGCAGAAGCGGATCCGGTGAAGCAGGCTTCAGTGCTGCCTGGAAGAGAAAACTTCTCCAAGGATTCCCTTTTTGCCTCTTAAGTCATATGTTTAAAGACACGACACTTTGTTACAAGGTTCTTGGAAACAAAGTTGTATTGTCATTGGTGCCTCTATCATATGGTTCTTGAGAAACAAACCTGTGTGAATTTTAGAATATGGAACAGACCTATGCGCTAAGCAACATTAGGTTTTCAAAAATGTGAGAACAGTACAAAATGGCAGAACCACCTTTTGTTCCTTCTTCAAGGGTGTCTTGTTTGTGCCGCTTGAAGATTTGTGCGTTTCCCACAGTTTTATTTTAAAAACTGGATGGCTTATGATTGTAAAGCATTTTATCACATTTTCTGAAAAACCGTTCTCAGTTTGCTTATGTAGAGTCCTGCCTTATTGTTTGTTTTTATTTATGG
Organism: Glis glis; assembly: GCA_004027185.1. Classification (NCBI taxonomy): domain Eukaryota; kingdom Metazoa; phylum Chordata; class Mammalia; order Rodentia; family Gliridae; genus Glis; species Glis glis. The sequence continues at coordinate 11,971 of PVJS01034497.1, read as the reverse complement.
CAGAATGTATGGAGTCTGTTTTGTAGTTTAAAATTTTAAAAAAGTCCTTTAAAAAATAAAAGGATCTCAAAACATCATGCCTCCTTCATTCATCAGATTTTATTTACAATAGCTATTGTATATTATATATTATTCAGCCAATATCATTCTTAAAAATTCAAACAGGGTCTCGCTAAATTGCTGAGGCTGGCCTCGAACCTGCAATATTCCTGTCTCAGCCTTCCAAGGACACTTAATCCCGTGTCTTTTCCTGGATTTTTCTGGTACTAACTGAAAGCATGCGGCTGGGCGTGGTGGCGCACGCTTGTAATCCCAGTACTTTGGGAGGCGGAGACCGGAGGATCCAGGTCCGCGGCCAGCCTCAGCTCCTCTCTCTCTCTCTCTCTCTCTCTCCGTCTCTCTCTCTCTCTACTTAGTGAGGCCATGAAGAACTTGATAGTTCTTTCATGACTGTAATATTAAGCAAGTGACCTTATGTTTTATTAAATAAAAATTTCAAGAGTCTTAAAAGATCATACCAAGTATCAAAATTCAGGTACCACGTTACTAATTTATATAAAATCTTAAGTATTCAAAGCGGGGCATGGTGGCAGACACTTGTAATCCCAGTACTTGGGAGGCTGAGACCAGAGGATCTGGGTTCGCGGCCAGCCTCAGCTACTTAGTGAGGCCCTCCACAACTTAGTGAGACCCTGTTTCAAAATAAAGAATAAAAAATGGGGCTGGGGGTGTAGCTCAGAGGTAGAATGCCCTGGGTTCAATCCCCAGTACCGCAAAAAAAAAAAAACGGTTAAACTTTAGGGAAGTGCAATTTGACTAGGGCTACTAACACCAAACACATCTAATTTCAGAATCGGGTAACATTCCATCATCCGGGCCTCAGCCCAGTTCTGTCTCCTAAGTTCAGAAGGCAACATTTTTAAGTCAGGTGTGACAGAAATCCACATGAGAGACAGTTTTAAGTAAATTCTGTCTGCTAATGACACCATTTTCTAGGATCCTGGATATTTCCAAATGTACCGGTAAACATTTGATAGGTTAATAAAGAGTTTAGATCTCATTGAGATTAAAGATCATCCCCTCTCCCACCCCAGGAAGTTGTTTTAAATTCTATGAATGAAAAGGCTATCCATTACAATAATTATATAATATAAAACCTAATATAAATACAAAATTGCAAATATCATTGTAGTTATTTATTTCTATTTATTTTTATGGTATTGGGGATGGAACCCAGGGGCATTCTACCTCCAAGCTACACCTCCAGCCCTATTTTATTCTTTTGTTTTGAAACAGGGTCTCACTAAGTTGCTGAGACTGGCTGCAAACCTGCGATCCTTCTGTCTCAGCCTCCCAAGTACTGGGATTACAAGCATGCGCCACCACACTCGGTTTAGATTATTTTTTTTATTTGTTCTAGTCATCCATTCATTTAGTTCAAATAATATAGGATTGAAGATGAGAAGACTCGCTGGGGTGGAGGTGGACATCAGGATGTAAGAAAAGATGACAGCTCTAGTACAGAAAAGATGACAAAAGTAAACAGTCTTGGGAGAGGAGAGGATGAAAACTTTCCCTGTAGGCCTGTGATGAGCGTGCCTGACTGAAGGGAGGCTGCATCCTAACCCTCGATCTGTCACCATAGCAAACGTGCTGCAGCTCAGTTAGAGTGTTGGGAAATACAGGGACAAAAGGGAACACGGCTCGACAGCAGGGAACAGGCGTTATTCAGGGATAAAACCTGGAAGGGAGCCACTGACTGGAGAAAGAACTCACAAGAGTCGGGAGCCCGCTTCCTTACAGACTTGGGGCCTGTTGTGGGTATTAGGAGAGAGGGAGAGCAAAGCAGTCATGTATTTCTCCGATTGGTGGGCTTGGCACTGGACCAGGTTTGGTAAAATTTATGGGCTGGGGGTAGGGGATGGTTAGGAGCATTTCTCTTTACTTTTGTGCCTTTTCTTGGGTCTCTGTTCTCAGTCTCCTCTGGCAAGACCTCACGGCCAGACCTCACAGTCAAACCTCACAGTGCCCACATTCCAGAGGTTTTATAATATTTATATTGGGAAACAGGCTGCCATATTTGTTCAAGCTACATCTGACTTGACAATGGGGTGGAGGTGGATCTAGGTCTAGAAGCTGTGTTGCAGGCACTGTGAGTATCTTAGAGGTCCTGTTTGTGAGGAGGCTGTATTGGCCTCTGGTCTGCAAGAGAAGAAACTTGTTAATGGAGCAATTAGTGATTTTTCGAATTTGTGACATAATCAGGTTGATTATGCATGGCCCAAAGAGTAGGATAATGAAAACGAATAAAGGAGTTAGGGTAGGAGCCATGCTATCCAGGAGGAACCATATCCAAAGATTCCTTTTGATTGGTGAATATTGTCTAATTTTTGCATATCAGATATTAAACTAGTTATCTTTTTTGAATTATCGGTAAGATTAAAACACATCCCAGGCAATTCCTGACATCCCAAATGATGGAGTAAGAGTAGGAGAGTAGGTAATCAATTGTTGCCCTCTTTTTTTTTTTTTGCAGTACCGGGGATTGAACCCAGCGGCGTTCTACCTCCGCGCTACACCCCCAGCCCTATTTTTTATACTTTATTTTGAAACTGGGTCTCATGAAGTTGCAGAGGGCCTCACTAGGTAGAGAGAGAGAGAGAAAGAGAGAGAGAGAGAGAGAGAGAGCTGAGGCTGGCCGCGAACCCGGATCCTCTGGTCTCTGCCTCCCAAAGTACTGGGATTACAAGCGTGCGCCACCACGCCCGGCCTGTTGCCCTCTTTTCAGTAGTTGCCTGCCGTACCTCACCTAGTTCTTCCTTGATGGCTGCCAAAGCTAAGGCTGTGTCGTTAACAGTTTTGGTGATTAGGCAGCCCAGATGACTTACTCGAATATAAGCACCTACCATTAATCCAGGGATGGCCAATAAAGTGACTGACAATCCTGCTACATGAAAAACTGATATGTTAGTACATTACACAATAATCTGGAGATCTCGCCATAATGGTTTTTTCATAACTCTTTTCCTTGGGCCATCTATCTGTTAGCATTTTAAACTGGAGGCCAGGTAGCCAACCCATTTGCAATATGCCATGAGTTTTTTGTGGCACAAAGCCTGAGAAAACCAAACATGTTGCTTTTAACTTAGCTTAACCAGGTTTTATATCTGTAGGATTTTGGACAGGACTGGAATCCTCCAGGAGCTTATAGGAATAGGAATTTCCACTTTTTGCAGTGTCTGATGGTCCTGGACCTGTAAAACTTCAAGAACGACAGGTTTATCTTTACAGCGTCTTATAAGGACTTAACTGGGGGAAGGTTTTGGGTATTGGTGTCATATCTTATTAAAGGTAGGAGTACAATATAAATGGCTTTAGTATAGCTCCTTTTAGTTAACCCTGAAATAGCACATTTGCCTCTGGTCATACTGTTCTGCTGGGAATTCAAGTCCAAGCACTTAGGCCTATGTTGGGCAAACGTAAGTTTTTCTAACAATTGTTGCTGTTAAGGTCAGTCAAGGCTCCTCAGGGTTATTCTTAGAGACTTGGTGAGGCTTAACCTCTACGAGTTGTGCCATCTGCCAGGACGGGTCGTGGTCTTGTTGACCATTTGGCTCTTTTGAAGCAGAGAGGACATTTTCCTCTCTGATGACCCTCCTTTTTGCAGAGTATGTGTTGGTGGCTCCCAGTCTCTGGGGCCTTTGTGATCTCCCTGTTTTTGGAGGTCAGATGACTCACTGGAGTTGCGGGGCCTTTACCAAGGTCCTTTGGTATGGTTTGGTGTGTCGCTGTCGTGGATTCTTTTCCTCAGCCCATATAGAAATAATGAGCCGGGAAACAAACTCTAATTGCAATGTTTAAGCAGGATTTTATTACAAGCAAACAGAAAAGAAAAGGGGGGTGCCACACCGGAGAAGAGGGAGTGACGGAGTCCTCTGAACTGAGGTACTAAAATTACAAGCATACGCCACCACACTGGCTGGGTGTTGCACTTCTGTAACAGAAAATATATGTGCACAAACCCAGGTGAATTTGTAAAAATCCATGAGCTCAGAGTGAAATGGCCATAGTTCCTGTAATAAAAAAAAAGCTGTATTCTGTTGTAAACTCGTATAGGTGCTCGTGTAAGAAGACTCTTGTGGCTTTTGTTGTTGTTTGCTAGCGAGGGGTTAAGAGGGGTTAGAATACAGAGCTTTAGAATCCTAGAATTGGCAGACATAGAAAAGGGCACAAGGACGCGGATGATTTCCTAGGGCCCGTGACCTCCGGTACCAGCAAGATAGCTGGGGAGTGAGTGAGGGGTGGAGAAAGAGGGAGGTTTGTCTCCTGGACGCCCAGGTGGAAGCAGCCAGGGGAGGCAACTGCGGCAGGCGCGGCCAAGGAAAGCGCGGGGAGGACAGCCCCGGAGGACAGCCCGGCAGTGGAGGAGAGCACAGGGCGCCCCGGGGGCAGGGAAGGAGCGGTGAAGGTTGGCAGGCGCGGGAGTGGAGCCTGTGCTGTGCCGCAGAGCAACTGAATCAAAACAAATGGAGGAGGGTTTCTTTTACCCTGGGAAGTTTTGCATCGAGAAGGACTTGGCAGAGAAAGCGATTTTCACAGAGTGAGGAGGAAAAGTTTCAATATAAAGGATTTAGGGTCTTCTGTCCTTGGCCATTCCGGGCAATGTAGTTACCTAAGTCTTGTATGATTTTTGGGTCAAATGTGCCTTTTTTTTAGGCAGCTCACTGGCATTTTGGTTTAAGCTCCCCTTTTAGTCTCAAAATAGATGTTTTAAAAGGCATGCCAGAGGGGATTGGAGGGGACTTTTGGAATTTGGGAACCCACGTGCCGGTAAGACACGATGCGGAAGAATATAGAAAGACAGGTTAGGACTTACTGGCCCGAATTAGTGACCAGTGTTGAATGCTGGAACCCAGGATCAGCAAAGGACCTTCGCTGAGCTGTGTGAGGTGGAGAAGGGGAAGAGGAGGGAGCCTCGGCCGGACTGTTAGAGAACTCATGGGGCTTTGTCTCACTCCCGCACCACAATGTTGGGAAATACAGGGACAAAAGGGAACACGGCTGGACAGCAGGGAACAGGCTTTATTCGAGGGTAAAACCTGGAAGGGAGCCACTGACCAGGGGAAGAACCCACGAGAGTTGGGAGCCCGCTTCCTTACAGCCTTGGGGCCTGTTACGGGGGGTTAGGAGAGAGGGAGAGCAAAGCAGTCGTGTATTTCTCCAACTGGTGGGCTTGGCACCAGGCCAGGTTTGGTAAAATATATGGGCTGGGTGCAGGGGGATGGTTAGGAGTGTTTCTCTTTACTTTCGCGCCTTTTCTTGGGTCCCTTTGTTCTTGGTCTCCTCCAGCAAGACCTCACGGCCAGACCTCACAGTGCCCACACAGAGGGTTCGAGATTTTCCTTTATTTTTAAAGCAATTTATAGTCCTTTTCAATGTACAAAGCATCCTAATATCCATTATCAAATTTAGTCCTAGCCAGGCGTGGTGGCAAACACGTGTAATCCCAGTACTTGGGAGGCTGAGATAGGAGGATCTAAGGTTCAAGGCCAGCCTCAGCTACTTAGTGAGGCCCTCTGCAACTTAGTGAGACCCTGTTTCAAAATAAAGGATAAAAAATAGGGCTGGGGGTGGAGCTCGGAGATAGAATGCCCCTGGGTTCAATCCCTAGTACTGCAAAAAAAAAAAAATTAGTCCTCAAAGCAACAGAGTCAATAGGGTTCCCATTTCCCAGATCAAAAGACTGAGGCCAGCCTCAGTCTTTGAGGCGTGGTGGTGCACGCTTGTAATCCCAGTACTTTGGGAAGTGGAGACCGGAGGATCTGGCCAGCCTCAGCTCTCTCTTTCTCTCTCTCTCTCTCTCTCTCTCTCTCTCTCTTCTTAGTGAGGCCCTCCGCAACTTCGTGAGACCCGGTTTCAAAATATAGTATAAAAAATAGGGCTGGGGTTGTAGCGCGGAGGTAGAATGCCCCTGCGTTCAATCCCCGGTACCGCAAAAAAAAAAAAAAAAAAAAAAAAGACTGAGGCCTATGGGAGCATGACTAGCCCAATACCATACAACCAGTAGACAACAAAGGGTAAACCCACTCAAACCCAGCTCTTCCTCTAAAGCAGGAGCTTTGTGCACAGTCCTACTACCACCATACGCACGTGCGTTAAAACTGGAAGGAGCTTAAGGATCAAGGTTGGTCCTTTCGCTCTACAAGTGTCAGGAATAGGCCCTGATTTTCACAGCTGGTACAGAAGAGAAGCGTCAGATCTCTGGATTCCTTTTTTTTTTTTTTTTTGGTACTAGGGATTGAACCCAGGGGCATTCTACCTCTGAGCTATAACCCCAGCCCTATTTTATTTTTTAGTTTGAAACGGGGTCTCACTAAACTGCAGCAGCTGGCCTTGAACCTGCGATCCTCCTGTCTCAGCCTCCCAAGTGCTGGGATTACTCCTGGCAGGATCCCTGGATTCCTGATAGCGCCCAGTCTTTTCCTTCTACCACCCTGCCTCAAAATTAAACACAAATGTTCTATAAGTCAGCGAATGCCGAAAGGTCACTGGAAACCAAACATCCAGTCACCCTGAAACACCAGGAAAGCTGAGAGCTGAAACCACTCTGTTCACAGCGTCTTAGGGCTCTGAAGGTGTGAGATACAACTGCCGAGTCACCCAGTGAGACCTGTTCCAGCGGCTCAGACATAGATTTACACCTATGAAGTCAAACCCATTAGTAACTTTTCTTCAGACAGAAAAAATTCTTAAACATCTACCAACTGCATTAATTAAGAAGACATTGTATCAGTGTGGTTCTTACCTGAAGTACTTAAGAGGTGGGCTCTGTGGTTACATAAATAGTCACGTTTTACAGCTTGCTTAAAAAGGAGCAAGATTAGCCGGGCGTGGTGGCACACACTTGTAATCCCAGTACTTGGGAGGCTGAGACCTGAGGATCCAGGTTCGCAGCCAGCCTCAGCTACTTAGTGAGGCCCTCCGCAACTTAGTGAGACCCTGTTTCAAAATAAAAAATAAAAAAATAGGGCTGGGGGTATAGCTCGGAGGTAGAATGCCCCTGGGTTCAATCCCTGGTACCACACACAAAAAAAAGGAGCAAGATTTTTATTTTTTATTTATTTATTTTTAATTTTTAAATTTTATTAGTGCTTTGCAAACATACATCTTGAAGGATTTCAGGGTGGTTGACGTGTATATGCACTCATCAGTCAATTAGCCCTCCCCAATTCCCACCCCCCCGCCTCCCCCCTCCCTCCTTCCCGTTTTCAGCATAGTAGTTGACTTTGATATCTGTGTAAGTCCATCCTGTGCTCCAGTTTGTTTCCCTCTCCTTCCCTCCCGTCTCCCCCAGTTAGTTCGCCTTGTTCACTCATCTGAGGTTTTCTCTCTTTGTCTGTGGTCCCTCCTATGCAGGGTCGTGGCTCATCCTCTCCTGACCTCAGCACTGGTCAGGGGAGGATGAGGCGGGGCCGGAGGGCTCCCCCTCCCCACATCCCCAGTGCTGGGGTGAGGGGTTCTCCAGGGGCGGGGGCGAGGGCTCACCCGCTCTGCGTCCCCAGCACCAGGGGTCTCCAGGGACAGGGCCAAGGGCTCTCATGCCCTGCGTCCCCAGTGCGGGGGGGGGTCTCTGGGGGCAGGGCCAAGGGCTCACCTGCACCGTGTCCCCAGTGCTGGGGGGAAGGGTTCTCCGGAGACAGGACCACCAAGGGTTCTCTGGGGACAGGACCAAGGGCTCACCCGCCCCGCGTCCCCAGTGCCGGGGTAAGGGTTTCTCTGGGGGCCGGGCCAAGGGCTCACCCGCCCCGTGTCTCTATCGCTGGGGGGAGAGGTTCTCTGGGGGTGGGGCCAAGGTCTTGCCCACCCTGCGTCCCCAGGGAGTCTCTGGGATGAGGCCAAGGGCTCACCCACCTCGCGTTGACAGCATTGGGGGGAGGGGTTCTCCAGGGGCGGGGCTGAGGGCTCACCCATCCTGTGTACCCAGTGCTGGGGGGTCTTCGGGGGGTGGGACCAAGGGTTCACCCTCCCTGTATCCCCTGCACCGGGGGTAGTTCTCTGGGGGCGTGGCTGAGGAGGGCTCACCTGCCCTGGATCCCCAGCGCAGAGGGGAGGGGTTCTCTGGGGGCGGGGCCAAGGGCTCATCCGCCCCATGTCCCCAGCACTGGGGGAGGGGTTCTCTGGGGGTGGGGCTGAGGGCTCACCCTTCCCACATCCCCAGCGCTGTTGGGAGGGGTTCTCCGGGGGCAGAGCAAAGGGCTCACCCGCTCTGAGTCCCCAGCACCGGGGGTCTCAGGGGCGGGGCCAAGGGCTCATCCGCCATGTGTTCCCTGTATCGGGGGGAGGGGTTTTCTGGGGGCGGGGCTGAGGGCTCACCCGCCCCTTGTCCCAGCGCTGGGGGGTCTCCGGGGGCTGGGCTGAGGGCTCACCTGTCCTGCATCCCAAGCGCCAGGGGTCTCTGGGGGTGGGGCCAAAGGTTTGCCCGCCCTGCATTCCCATTGCAGGAGGGGGGTCTTTGGCGTCGGGGCTGGGGGCTGACCTGCCCGTGTTCTCTGTGTTGGGCTGCTGGAGAGGGGGCCATGTCTCATCTACATATGTCCTCAGTTCTGGGGTGTTCCAGGACAGTGTTAGGCTGCTCATGGGGGGCCGTGGCTTACTGGCTCCTGTTCTCAGAGTTGGGCTGCTCCTGTGCATGGCCACTTCTTCTTTGTCTCTCCTCATTGCACTCATTGCAGGGGCCAACCCCTTGAAACCATCGTCGTTGTAGGTGCGGGTCTGGATTTCTCAGTGTTGGGGTGTTCCTATGCCTGGCCGCCTCATCCATGTCTCTCTGAGTCACTTTTTTTGTGGGGGCTGAGGTTCGTGTCCCACCCTTTGCAGTTGCCCCTGTTGTAGGTGTGGATTTTGTTCAACTTGGGTTTCATCATGGTCCAATGTCAACTGCTTTCGATGGTGGACTATAATCACAAGAATCAGCTGTTTCTTTGCTGGAGGATTCCGGGGGCCACGGTGGTGGGGCGGCTCAGCCAAGATGGCACCTTTGTCTCAACTCTCCGCTTACCAGGTGAGATGCTTTGAGCTCCGCACCTCCCTCCACTCCTTCCACTGACTCACAGTCCTCTGCACTTTGGCTCTCATTATTTTGTTGAGTTTTGGCTGTTCTGCTTTTCTTGTCAAGAAGCAGTTTTCCCGCTGTCCGGGCTCTGACTCTTGGAGCGCCAGTGACACGCTGCCTCTCTCTTTCCCAACATCTCGGTTCTCCCTTGTAAGGCCTCTTTGGCTCTGGCCAGCTCCTGCTCCTTCTGTGCCAACTGGACCCTGAGCTCCGTGGCTGAGAGCACCTCAGCAGCCTTGCTGCCCTGAGACTCCTCCAGGTCCTTGGCCAACATCTCCTTCATCTGCTTCCTGGAGCCAGGACACCTCTTCCCACAGGAGCACAGGCTGGCAGCAATCGCCATCTGCTGGAACCAGGAGTGCCCTGGCGCAGGGCCGATAGCTGGGCCCTACTGCATCTGTGCACAGCTCTCAGGCTGTGGGTCCGGTGGTCGCATGGGCCCCACCCAAATATATTTTTAAAAATGGCTGAAAGACCTCTGGGCGCCAGGGTGTGGGCAGGAGAGGGTGCTGGGCAGTGGTGAGCCGTCTCTGTGCTGGGCTCAGCGGCGGCCAGCGCCCGGAGCTCTGCAGCTGCGGCCACAGCAGCGCCTTCCTCCTTGTCCTCTTCATAGGCTCCAGCCGAGACGCAGCTACCGCCCCAGCCCCGCAGCCTCCTCCCCGCACTACTTTTCTTGTTAAGAAGCAGTCTTCCCGCCAGCCAAGTTCCGAGTTTCGGAGTGCCGGCAACACGCTTCCTCCCTTCATCTCACTCACCCGTGTTCTGTGGATCTGGTTTGACATGGATTTCATCATAGTCCGATGTCGACTGCTTTCAATGGTGAGCTATAATCGCTGGTTTCACAAGAATCAGCTGTTTCTTTGCTGGAGGATTCCGGGGCTGCGGTACTGGTGTGGCTCAGCCAAGATGGCGCCTTTGTCTCTGCTGTCTGCTCACCAGGTGAGATGCTTTGAGCTCCTCACTGCCCTGCTCTTTCCACTGCCTCGCTTTCCGCTGCACTTTGTTTCCCATTGTTTTGTTGAGTTTTAGCTGCCCTTGTTTTCTTGTCAAGAAGCAGTCTTCCCGCCCACGGAGCTCGGGCGAGACGACTGCTTCTCACTATCCCGCCATCTTCCCTCCTCCAAGCAAGATTTTTAAAACGCCTAAAGAATCCATCCACTCATGACAAATCTAAGAGCTTGGCAATACCTTGCCCTCAAGCCTCTCGGTCCTGTCCATGTGTGGTATATAGCACTATCCAAATCAACAGCAATTTCATGAAAAGACACTCATCTCCACAAACCTGGTAGGCAGGAAGTCAAGTCAAACCCAATCATTGTGAAGTACAAGAATTAATTCAATTTTGAAGAAGGATTACTCCAAAGGGTGTTTTGCCTTGAGGGAGCACTGTCAGGGGAGTTACAGTAGATGCTTAATAACATTTCCTGAGTGACTAAATGAACTAAACGACTTTTCCTGGCTCTTGATAATTCTCTAAGAGCCCAGGGAGAAAACGAGCTCACTTGTCTTCACAGAGCAACAATAAAGCAATTCAGTATGAATATAGTGGTTCTGAACTTTGCTTCCATCATTCTTGGCCTCTGGGTTGGAGGACTCTACCCGCAGACACTGAGGTAAGGCCCATGATGTCTGCGGGCTCCTTGCTACACCTGCATCAAGATTTCAAACGGTCCCAACTCAACTCGCAATTTAGGAGTGCATGAGGGAAAGAGTCTTCTAAGAATGAATTCTTACAACAGGGGGGAGGGGGTTTAAGATTCAGGAAGAAGGCTATGGGCAGTGGCAAGCATCGCACAGCTGGGGTGAGCTCCTCCCCCATCCGCGGAGGCAGCAAGGGCCCCAGCACCCTGAGGAGGAGGCACCCAGGAGCGCTGGCCCAGGACCCCACTATACAACAATAAGCACAGTTGCTACGGAATGACCTCTGCCTCAGAGGAGCAATTCCAGAAGGGACCTCACTGAACACTATAAAATATGGCATTTTTTAGCTGGGTGTGGTGGCGCAGGCTCATAGTCCCAGTACTTGGGAGGCTGAGACAGGAGGATCATAGGTTCATGGCCAGCCTCAGCTACTTAGTGAGGTCCTCAGCAATTTAGTGAGATCTTGTTTCAAAACAAAAAAATAAAATAGGGCTTGGGAGTGTAGCTCAGAGGTAGAATACCCTTGGGTTCAACCCCAGTAGCACACACACACACACACACACACACACACACACCCCAAAAATAAAAAGATGGCATTTTTTTATTTTTAAGGACTCACCTAAAATGTGCCCAGTCTGCCAGTTTCAGTGACCCCAGATTCTCCTGCCCAGGACCTGAAGATCTTTTTTGTTTTGCTATATCACTATAAATTAGAAGTAACTTCAAAGCTGAGCGTGGGAGAGCATACTATAACCCCAGTACATGGGAGGCTAAGACAGGAGGTTTACAGGTTCAAGGCCAGCCTTGGCAACTTAGCAAGACCCTGTAAGAAAGAAAGAAAGAGAGAGAGAGAGCCGGGCGTGGTGGCGCACGCTTGTAATCCCAGTACTTTGGGAGGTGGAGACAGGAGGATCCGGGTTTGCGGCCAGCCTCAGCTCTCTCTCTGTCTCTCTCTCTCTACTTAGTGAGGCCCTCTGCAACTTCGTGAGACCCGGTTTCAAAATAAAGTATAAAAAATAGGGCCGGGGGTGTAGCACGGAGGTAGAACGCCCCTGGGTTCAATCCCCGGTACCGCAAAAAAGAGAGAGAGAGAGAGAGAGAGAGAGAGAGAAGAAAGAAAAGAAAAGAAAGAAAAAGAAAGAAAGAAAGAGGAGGAGGAGGAGGAGGGGAGGGAGGGAGGGAGGGAGGGAGGGAGGAAGGAAGGAAGGAAGGAAGGAA
>PVJS01034496.1:0-21545 GCA_004027185.1 Glis glis | reverse complement strand
ATTGAACCCAGGGGCGTTCTACCTCTGCGCTACACCCCCGGCCCTATTTTTATACTTTATTTTGAAACCGGGTCTTATGAAGTTGTGGAGGGCCTCACTAAGTAGAGAGAGAGAGAGAGAGAGCTGAGGTTGGCCACGAACCCGGATCCTCCGGTCTCTGCCTCCCAAAGCACTGGGATTACAAGTGTGCGCCACCACGCCCGGCACCAGCCCTTCTTTTCATTTTTTATTTTGAAATAGGATCTTGCTAGGTTGTTGAGTCTCACCATGTTGCTGAGGCTGTCCTCGACCCTGTGATCTCAGCCTCCCACGTGCTAGTACTAGAGGCGTGGGCCACTACACCTGGCTATCACTGAGTTTTATAAAGTGAAAATTTTTCAGTTTAAAAGGTGGCATTACACTCTTCAGTTATGTCCTTCTTGTTTTATTTTATGTTAAAAGAACTTCTAGAAATGAAATCATAGTTAAAAGAATGCAGCTTGTCATTTTGTTTGGTTTATTGTCCTCACAAAGTAGGGCAAACAGGAAAAGTAGGAGACCTTGTGTAAGGTCATTACCATTTCTACAAAATGTTTTAACTGGTCCTTGAAATAAAAATAAATTCTAGGAATTATTGCCTCAGAGCACGCAGCACTGTACTCACTAACTCAGGGCCAAGGATGACGGGAAGATTTCCCTGCCCATTTTGCAGAATGTGTCATTCTACATGAAAAGGCCAACTTAGAACGTTAATTGGCCCTTTCCGTGGCCTCGTGACTAAATGTGAATTACTCATCAGAGGCATACTGTCAGCTCAAAGGAGCTAGAGGAGTCTCAACAGCCAGTGATCAGCACAGCTATCATTTATTGAGCACTTACTCTATGCCATTGACTATTTTGTACAGATTATCTCAATCTTCAGAAATATCATTATTTCCATTTATCTGATACTGAAACTTTGACTGATACCACATAAGTAAGAAAACGGGGAGCCGGAATCTCAGACCAACGTGACAACTTGACACTTTACCAACATCTTATCTACTATTTAATTGTATATCACATGTGGCACCATCATCAATAAGACAAATGTTTGGGGGTACAAAATAGGTGCTAAGGCTGGATTCAAAACTTACCCTTCTTCCTTTCCATCCCTTTTCTACTTATTGAACTGTCCAACATTTAAGGAGTTCACTATCCTATGGCTTGAATTGCTAAGTTCATTGGATCATTACTATTCTGCCATTGCAGTCTTCAAATACACATGGAGGCAGTAACCTAATTGTACCTATTCCTTGTATCCCGATGGAACTTTAGCAAATGCACTGTATACATTCAATGTAGGCAAAACAGAAGGAGAGAAAGGAGGAGTTTCAGGCAAACTTCAGCACAGCTCAGAGCTAAGAGGTATACGGGGAGGTTCAGCAGACCGCAGGGTAAGGGGGCAGGCAAAGGATGTAGGTACCAATCAGAGACGTGTGGGGTGACAGAGATTACAAATCTCTCCTAAGGAGGAGAAAAGAAAAGAATGTTCAGAGTTCTTCAAGACAATGCTGTCTTGGTAGAGGAGAAATGGGAAAATTCCCTTATAAGGCAATGGCTTCTAATTCACATTGTAATAAAAATGAGGACTTTGAACTGTGCTTCTGTTTTCTCATTTTTAGGATCTTTATCTCTTTTCATCCATCTGTGAGCATTTGCCAGAATTCCTCCTGAGTCATACATGTTGCCTTCCAGCCTTGCACAATCCTTACCCTGAAGGATGACATGCAATTTCCCCCTTCCTAGCGCAGTCAGATTTCCCTTCTCTGTGCGCCCTCTCTTAGCCTGTCCTATCTTCTCTTCTCCTTTTGTGTTAGCTGCTTATCACTGCAAAACGAATCTCATAGTTGCTGAAAATAAGAATGCATTGCGCTCTCTCACAGTCCTGTGGAATGGTGGGTACAGCTAGATGGTTCTCACTCAGTCTCTCATGCAGTTGAAGTCAGAGGGTGGCTGGATCTCTACAGGACTTGACATCCAAGATGGCTTCCTCACAACATGGAGGTTTCTGGGTAGTTGGACTTCTTACATGGCAGATATCTTTCCTCAGACAAGCATGCAAGTTCAAAGCTTAAAACCTAGCCTAGGAGGTCACTCAGTTCAGTGTTGCTGCATCCAATTGGTCCAAAGCAGGTTACAGAGCCAGGGGAGGGGACCACTCAAGGGCATGAATATAGGGAGGTGTGGTTTATTGGGGTGGTGCCCCTCTACAAAAACTTGCTACCATTTTTCTCATTTATTGAAATTTTTGTCTCTTTCTCTATCCCTGTGTGTGTAGAACCCAGGGGCGTTCTACCTCTGAACTATATGACTGGACCTATCTTATTTTTTTATTTTCAAACAGCATCTCACAAAGTTGCTCAGAGCCTTGCTAAGTTGCTGAGGTTGGCCTGGATACTGCGATCCCCCTGCCTGAGCTCCCAAGTACTGGGATTCCAGGTGTGCACCATCCCTACTCCATATAACTGAAATGTCTTAGTTACTGTCATACATCGCACTTCACACCATTATTTTTTCTAACTATTGTTTATAGCAAGATTGAAAGACTTCTTTGAAGAATTCTTATACATGTTCTTTAATGAGTCTTAAAAATGTATTTTCATGTAGCAGTATTGAAATTAAGCATCCAAAGGCCCTAGAGAAAAGCTGTGTGACTTTTTTTTTTCTTTTAGAAAGTCTCTTTGGGAAATCAGATTTGATTCATTTTTTAACCGACAGTGATAACATATCAAATTAAAAGGCAGATCGGCTTTAGGGAAAGTGATCCCCGTTCCATGTGGGTGTCCCCAGGTGAACTCTCAACAATTTTGCTTTTCATGCTTAGTCACTAATTAGGAAACCTGCTGTCTCATTGGGGCTGAACTGTGATTTATTTTCTGGTTGGACCTCTTTTTACTTATATACGAGCTCTTATGTTCTTTTTTTAACCCCCCAAATTTGAGAAAAGAAAAAGAAAATCCAGTCTAAAAGAGAATCAAATCTAATAGGACTGTTGCCTAACTTCATGCCAGTTTCAGAAGTTCTTTTTTTTTATTAAGTATTTCATTTTCTAAAAGATACTGAATCTTGCCAGGTGTGGTGGTACATGCCTATAATCCGAGTACTTGGGAGGCTGAGACAGGAGGATCTTAAGTTTAAAGCCAGCCTCAGCAATGTAGCAAGGCCCTCTGCAATTTAGTGAGACCCTGTTTCAAGATAAAAAATAAGACAGAGGTAGAAGTATAACTCAGACAGAATGCCCTTGAGTTCAGTCACCACACACACACACACACACACACACACACACACAGAAAATTAGTAAGCAGAAGATATACAATCCAAATGGGCAAATGGATAAGAGATAAGAACAGGCAAGCCAGGCATGGTAATCCCAGTATTTGGGAAGCTAAGAAATTCAAGGTCAGCCTCAGCAACTTAGTGAGGCCCTGTTTAAAAAAAAAAAAAAACAGAACAGGACTGGGGTGTAGCTTAGATGTAGAATGCCCCTGGGTTCAATCACCAGTGTCATAGGGAAAGAAAGAAAGAGAGAGAGAGAGAGAGGAAGATCTCTAAAGCTTTTCTTTGGTAACTGTAGGAAACAACTTAAGTCGGCAGGAAGTAGAAAGTTAGAGGTGGCAAATAATTTTATTTTTGCTTTTTATCCACAAGCCCAGGGAAAACTCTGCCATAAAGGATTAATTTGCTCATAAGGTTTCATGGAATTGCCATTAAAAATAAAAAACTAGCCGGGCATGGTGGCACACACTTGTAATACCAGTACTTGGGAGGCAGAGACCGGAGGATCCGGGTTCGCGGCCAGCCTCAGCTACTTAGTGAGGCCCTCCGCAACTTCGTGAGACCGGGTTTCAAAATAAAGTATAAAAAATAGGGTCGGGGGTGTAACTCGGAGGTAAAATGCTCCTGGGTTCAATCCCCGGTACCGCAAAATAAAATAAAATAAAATAAAATAAAATAAAATAAAAATGAAAAACTAATAAGAACAGGGCAGAAGCATTTCCTAACTTGGAGTTTCACAGGTTTTGGTGGAAGCAGAACTCTCATTTTTTTTCTTTCCTTTTTCAGTAGTGGGAATTGAACCCAAGGGTATTCTACCTCCAAGCTACAGCACAATCCTTTTTATTTTGAAGCAGAGTCTTACTAAGTTAGCACACTGGCCTCAAACCTGTGAACCTCCTGTCTTTGGTGGATTGCAGGCAGCACCACCTCCTTTTTTCCTTGTCTAGCATCTGTGAGTTGAGCATCTGAGGCTTGATACCATTTCTCTCACACAGGATTGATGTAATCATTTGAAAGCTGACTCCAAAAAATAATAATCAGTAACTGAAATTTTCTGTAATTTTTCTTCATTCAGGAAAAAGATTTTATTCTTAAAAACTCTTCTTTATCAAGAAAAAGCTTTATCAAGGTATAACTAACAAATTAAAATTGCATATATTTAAGGGGTACAATGTGTTTCGATATGCATATACACCCTGAAGTGACCACCACTATCAAAATAATGATCATCTCCATTGCCTCACATAGTTATAATTTTTTCATATTTGTAGTGAGAATATTTAAGAGCTACTCTCTTAGTATACAGTATTCAAGTATACAGTACAGAATTATCAATTAGTCACATGCTGGACATTAGATCTATAAAATTTATTCATCATGCAAAACTGAACCTTTATATTCTTTGACCAATTTTACCCAAATCCCTCCAACCTCATTCCCTAACGCCTGGCAACTGCTGCTTCTGTTGAGTTTGACTTCCCTGGATTCCACCTAGAAGTGAGAACACGTCGTGTTTGTCTTTCTGTGCCTGCCTTATTTCACTTAGCATAATTATGTCCTCCAAGTTCATCCACATTGTCACAGACAACAGGATTTCCCTTTTTTTTTAAGGCTGACTAGTATTCTATTACGCATATGTAGCACAGTTTCTTTATCCACTAGGTTCATTTCATATGTTAAAAAAATAAATATTTTTAGACTCAATCCTTTTCCAAATGTTTCTTTTGGTGAAAACCATTACGAAACAGCAAGTGGCACCGTTAGTGATTTTCTCACACATAGTCATTGTGTTTGGGGTCGACTTGCAAATTAAATGGGGTTCTAGCAGCTTCCCACCAGGCAGGCAGAGAGGCTCCTTCCTCTCCAAGGTGTAGCCCCCGCGTCCACCAGTAGGGGGAGGGCAGGGCACCCTTTTCTATGAAGCTTCACCCTAAACCCTCTCAACAAAAATTTCCACTGAGCAGCAAGCAAAATTTGAGGAGCCTTGGGACTTGAGGCCCGGGTTACACGTACTGCCCACTCCCTCCCCCACTATTCTCATGTCCCCCACTCAAGTTCAGATCCGGGCTATCCTTGGTCTTGTCAGCGATAGATCGTGACACATGAACAAAATTGAGGAGGGAAGAGCAGCCAGGAGGGAAGGGGGCTGGAGGGAGGCCGAGGCCTGGAGGGGAATCCAGGCTCGTATTCTTTATTTCATTAATTCTCACTCCTTACCTCACAGTCATATTCTTCCCATTTTTGTGGATGAGGAAATCTGAAGCCAAGAGTGTAAATAACTTGCTCTCATGCAAATTAGTTCAAGTATTCAAGCTAAAGTATTTAAAGTGAATACAGCCAAAGAATTTCATGTCATCCTTGGGTAGCGTGACAAATTTTAATCTGGGCCTGCCTGACAGTTTATCCACCTTTTTTTTTTTTTTTGGTACTGGGGATTGAAACCAGGGGGCATTCTACCTCCGAGCTACATCCCCAGCCCTTTTTATTTTTCTATTTTGAAACAGAGTCTTGCTAAGTTGCTGAGAGTCTCACTAAGTTGCTGAGGCTGGCTTGCAACCTGTGATCCTCCTGTCTCAGCCTCCCAAGTACTGGTGTGACAGGCGTGTACCACTGTGCCTGGCTGGCCACTGTTATTTTCTCCTCACGCTGATGGCTCTAGTCAGCCCTTGGTCACTGGTAACCCACCTATGAAGTAAGTCGGGGGGACTTTGATGAGGCAAGCCTGTGGCACCTAGTCAAGTAACAATAGTTGTCACTCTCTCTTGTTTAATCCTATAGTGGAGTACGACAAGGAGTTCTCCCCTCGCCAGCGACACCACAAAGAGTTCAAGTTCAACTTATCCCAGATTCCTGAGGGTGAGGCGGTGACGGCTGCAGAATTCCGCATCTACAAGGACTGTGTTGTGGGCAGTTTTAAAAACCAAACTTTTCTTATCAGCATTTATCAAGTCTTACAAGAGCATCAGCACAGGTATGAAGCTCAAGGAAGCCCCAAAGGTGGGCCCACCCCATTTCTCACCCTCTGTCTGCGCATGGTGATTTGGAATTCAGGGGCAGCTGAACATGGTGAGCTGGGTGTTCTCGAGGCAGCGTTGAGCTGGCAAGACTTTTTGCTAAGCTGACTTTTCAAATAGTTATCTTTTCCTTAGCAAGCTAGCGAGTGGTATGTACTAAGCATCCTTTATCATCAGACAACTCTATGTTTTATTGGGGGTAAAATGTTTCCCACTATTATTTGGTTCCCCACTTTGAATGATATGGGCAAAGGTGACTAGAACCAATTCACACATCAAAATTATATAATGTTGCTTCTAAGTGATACTAATTCAGGTGACAACAAGTTTATGTAATTGTACACATAATATATACATAGGCATGTTTACCTTTGAGCAAGTGGGTTTAGTGTATTTTTTAACCATGGAATACAAGGGAATGATATATTTTTTCCATATTGTCTCTATTATTCTTATTTCCTAAAATGAGAACAGTCTATTTTGTAAAACAAAAACTGCAATGACTATCACACTAAACTTTAATAAGATGTATAATTACAGAGCACCAATAAAAGTATTTTTAAAAAAGCTGCAATGAGATATGTTCATGGGGCTGTCTAGCAATAAAAAAAAAAGCTTGCATGGAGTGATTCTCTGGAGGTCTGGGAGGGCAGAGGATGAAGTATTATAGCAATTAGTTCAAATGTGTAGCACCCAGCAAAGCAGCCAGTGACTCTGAAGTGGTGCTTAAGAAGTCGATTTAATAGTTCAGTGAGAGTTGAGTGCACGGTGCATAGATTAGCATTGCTGTACAGTTCTCAGGGTGCACAAGGTAAAAATTAAGCGAGTGATATCACAGTCTGGCAATTCTATGGCAGATAAAAAGATAAGAATTAAAGGGAAAGAATTCTTTTCTTTGGGAGGGAACTAAGGAATTCGTCACCTTTGGTTTTATAAACCAGGTCCAGATCCTTGCTTTTGGTCTTAGAAGTCTATTGATTTCCCAGGAATTTCCAAAAGCTGAGAAATGACTTCAGTTTCTTTTGAACTTACTGACCTGCGTGTGGGTCTGTCCCACTGAAGTCAGGAGGAACGTGAACTGGGCCTGTGAAAGGTTTATTTAGTTTTGAATGCACCACCAGCACTGGCCATGTTCAAGTCTCGAGTGGGGTAAATAGAAGAAGGAAGGGCAGGTGCCTGGCTCTGTTAGACATACACGCTGAGGGCTGTGGGTGAATTCTAAGCTGGGACAGTTAAATAATGAGTAAAATATAGCCGTTGTGGTATCTTTATGACAGATCAAAAATCAAAACAGAAGGGGAGTGTTCTGATGTCTGATCTTCACTCCTGAATAAATGCGTATGTCATGGCTTCTCTGTTGAGGGCTTCTTTTGGAAAGCCCATTATTCATCGCTAGAGATTCGTCTTTTGGTCCTCTGGAGGGAATTGGTGCACAGTGACTCTTAGGCATCGCCTCAGCCACGGGTTTTTCAATCTGTCTAGTTATTTATTCCATTCTATTTCTCTGGTGGGAATAACCTACTGGTATCTTTTTGGCTCAGAAATTGATTTGGGATACACGGTTTTCTCTGTCCTAAGGGAAAAGTGTTATAGTAAAAACACTAGGTTTTAAGTTTTGTGACTACGGAATTTTTCAAAATTATAATTATATTTTTTTAAAAGAGAGAGCTAGCAGAAACTTTGTAAGGTTTACACTGAACTCCAGCCAAAAAAGAACAGCTGCCTTGTGCTCAAGATGGGGGTGACATACTTCCTTGAGGCCAACAGGGAGCTTGGAAAACAAAGTCCTGAGTGGCCCCAACCTTGGATGGCTCTCTATCAAAGCAGAGAGCTGGGCTGTTCCCTTGCCTTCTGCAATGGATGCATTGGGCGATTTGATGTGTTTAAGTTTTGAGCATAGGAGAGGGAAAATACTGGGAGAATTGGGAAAATTTCATGCTTTTGAAGGTTTCCAGGTTGGCCAGCTTTTCTTTTCTTATCTGTGGGCCAGGAGCCCGGACCTCCTGCTGCCTCCTAATGTTCTTCCAGGGGCCTCCTGGTTTAGCAGCAGGACCCCTTCTGGGGGGTGGTTTGATCTCCCCATCTGTACCGTCTTGGGGGTCTGTTGGCTGAAAACCCTTTTCCAGACTTGTAAAGAGACTTATTTGTCTAGTCTGTGTTTAAGCAAAATTTGTGGCATTTGATGGATTCACTTAATTTCACAAATGTTTGTGTTGCAAAATAGTTGGCCTCCTTGAAAAAGGGGGGGAGGGAAAGTCAGGTTTTTCGACGCTGAGTCATACACTCAGCTGAGGACAGAAAAAGTGATGTGTTGGGTCTTCTGGTATAAAAGGCAGTCAGGAAACCTGACCCAAGGAAGGTCAGAAAAGATTCTCGGGAGGTAGGCCTTTGATGTGCATTGTGCAGAAACACATTTGTTTGGCTGATAAGAAAAAATTGGACCAGATAAGCTTTTTTTTTTAAGTGGGTACTTGAATGGATGATGCTTTTAATAATATCAGGGAAACACTTGATACTTTACTCAAAACTTCAGAATAAGTCCTTAGCTAGAATTTAAGTCATGGGGAGGTCTGAAGCAGCCCATAGGTTGAAGTGAGAGCCACGACTCCTTGGTTTGCACTAAGTCCAAGCCCAAATCCAGGATACTCTTTGCATTTTATTATTAAAAAAAAAAACTTGCTCCGTGGCATTGTGTGATGTTTATATTTTAAGATGAGTTTGGTGGGCTAGGAGTATAGCTCAGAGGCAGTGTTTGCCTAGCATACATGCATCAGGCCCTGGGTTTGATCCCCAGCATCCAAAAAAAAAAAAAAATTCAGTGTCACTTTTGGTATTATAAATCATTATGTCCTTATGATGATGCTGGTAAAAATTTGCATTTATTTAGAACTAACAGTTTGGAAAAGGCCTTCTCTTATATTCCCCCACTAGGATTTTACTATGATTTGTTAGATAGTGCAGGCTTGTCACCTTTGAGAGAATGAAGAGTGGCCATATGAATTTTGTGAAGGCTAAATAATGCTTCAAGTATTGTCTGCTACCCTCCTAAAAGCCACCCTGATGACATAGGGACAGCCCCAAGATAAAGGGGAAGTGCCTGGAAGAAGAAAGCAATCTCCTTATGAGCCATCTCTACACCTCCACTTTCTGAGTATCCTGTGGGCCTCCCAAGGATGCTGCTGTCTGGATGGCAAAGAAGACCTTCCACGGTGGCAAAATGTGTCTGTGAGAATTCAGACTCTGGTCCTTTGACCTTCAAGGCCTCCCTACAGAAAACCTTTGTAAACTTTTATTGTTCTCTTGGCCAGCAATTGGTCTATTATCAGCATTTATAGAAGACACTGGAGGGGAAGAAAGACTAGAATAAATGTGCACAACAGTATTTGTACTTACGGTGTTATCCTTTCGTCCATTTACCTGACTATAGTCTTCCATGTGGCACACACCCAAAGCTGACTTCACACCTGGAGTACAGACTGCTCTGAATACCTCTTGACTTTTCATATTCATCCATGGTAGCACTTTATTTCCGTAAGCATCTTCACATTAATTGTGAAATTTTGAGGGCTGTGAAGAATATCATTGTCATCCACAATTGTTGTGTGGTTAAAGGCATACCTTTATTGTTCTTAGCAGAATTTTGTGTACCTAGAAGTCAGAGAATCTCTTGGAAGCTGAGCAGAGATTTTCACAGAGAGGCATGCTTAGTTTCTGAATTGTGGTCCTTTCGGTGCATGAATTGGCCACACTTGCCTCTGCTGGTTTTGATACTGCGTGCTGTATTCTCTATATGTTCTGGCAGTTGCCTTGCTTCATAGTAATGGTCTGTCTTCTGTGTCTATGATAACTTTTCTTTTCCATGTTGTATCATGGTACAATCTTCTGGAAGACATTTAGTGTGAGAACCAGTTACCAAATTTAAAATGTATTTCTTCCTGGTATAGGCAATATCAAAACATATTCCTTTATTTGGAAAGAGGCAAGGATGGATGGATGGATGGATGGATGGATCAATAGTTGTTTATTTGTTGATTTTTTAGAAGTTTGCTTCATATATTTCATTCTAAATTCAGAATCTTTATGATTTGAACAAATGCATCTTAGAATCAAGGAAATATGGCAATACTACTTTAGGGTTATTTTTCAAAATTCTGAGAAAGATTTCCTTAGATAAGCCCAAAGACATTGGAAGGGAAGAAAGACTAGAATGAATGTGCACAACAGTATTTGTACTTACAGTGTTATACTTCTGTCCATTTACCTGATTATATTCTTGCTGGATCCCCCAGGACCAATCCCAGACTGAATTATTGCCTAGATTTTTAACAAAATCCACAAATTATGACCTAGTTTACAGATAGAATATAACTTTCACAGGAGAGAAAATAACCGTAGAAGGGCAATGACACATTTTTAAAGAATTTTCAGTTTGATACTCCCAGCCATTCACAGAAATAAGGCATGCAGGGATAAACTAAGGAAGGGATAAACTAAGGATAAACTAAGAAGATGAGTTCATGCTTGGGCGCGTTTGAGTAATGGTAGGGATGCCCAAGAGGCAGCAAGATGCAGAAGCACCGATCTCAGCCAAATGAGCAGACCTACAGTAGATTTTGAGCCCATTAGTGAGCCATTGAAGTCGATTAGACAGCCCAGCTGTGTAAGAATAGAAAAGCCTAATTGATTCAGGACCATTTATTGAAAATACTGTTCTTTTTCATATACTTCTGCAGCACCAATATCGTAAATTAGTTGACTAAATATGTGTGGGTCAGTTTGTAGAATCTTCATTTTGCACCATCAGCTGACTTTTCTCTTTTTGCACCAAAACAGCACTGTCTTAATTCTTTAGTTTTATAATGAGGATTGGTATCCAGTGTGCAAGTTTTTTATATTTGTTCTTGAGACTTTTTTTCTTTACTAATAGCTCTTTATATTCCCATATAAACTTTAAAATGAGTTAGTTAGTTTCTACAAAACCAAACCAAAACAAAAAACTTGCTGGACTTCTGATTAAAATTGCATTAAATTTAGATATCAATTTAGAAAAAATTTATATCTTACCAACATTGAGTGTATCGTTCAAGAGTATGGTGTTTATTTAGGCTTTCTTTAAAAATGCTTAACAATATATAGTTTTTTGTGTTAAGCATTTTTATTAGATTAAGTTTAGGTATTGAAGTTTTTGATGCTATTGTAAATTGTATTACTAGTTTTTAAAAATTTCAATATCTAAGTGTTTTTCCTCACATGTATTAGTACAACTAATTTTTATGTATTGATCTTGTATCCAGCAATCTTAAGCATTTACATGATAATTCTAATGTTTTTCTATAAAGTCTTTTGAAACTTCTGTGAGTATAGTCATACCATCTATAAATAATAGTTTTATTTCTTCCTTTCCAATTTCTATATTTTTTTGTTTCTCTTTTTCTTCTTTTTTATTGTGCCGGCTAGGAGGTCCAATACAGCATTGAAATCCACTCAGATACCTGTCAGATTTCTAGTTTCAGAAATCCCTGTAAGATTTCTAATCTAAAGGGAATATTTACTATTTAATTATTAAGGATGATGATTATTTTAAATATTTTTGAAGATACTCTATTAGAATAAGGAAATGATTCTCTATTCCTAGTTTTCTAAGTGTTTTAATTCTGGCATCAGATATTTTTTTCTGAATTGTCTGGGAAAATCACATGATTTTTTTTCTCCATTATAGTGTTAATGTGACTACCATATTAAATGATTTTCAAATGTTAAGCCAATTTCACCTCACTGGAGGAAGTCCAACTTGTGGTTTATTATCCTTTTCATAGAGGGCTGAATTCAAAGATCGTGTCTGGCAACTTACTCTGTGGATCACCTCAGGGTCTATTTCCATTATCTTTTTGTTTCCTTGATTTTTCCCCCTTATTTGATTTTGTTTGCTGGCATGCCTGATACTTTTGTTTATTAAAGTTTGGACATTATTTAATAAAACAGTTCTAGATATTGTTATCTCCTTCCAGACTCTGTGTGTGTGTGTGTGTGTGTGTGTGTGTGTGTGTGTGTGTGTGTGACTGGGGATTGGACCCAGGGGTGCTCTACCACTGAGCTATATCCTTTTTAAATTTCATTTTGAGGCAGGGTCTCGTTAGGTTGCTGAGACTGGCCCCAAACTTGTGATCCTCCTGCCTCAGTCTCAGCCTCCTAAGTTGCTGGGATTACCAGCTCATATAAAATGCAGGCAAATAACCCTGTTCTTTTTGTTCTAATTGTTGTTGGGTTTCAGATGTCTGTTTCTGTTTTTCCCTTTCTTCTACAGTTTAGCCCTTCAGGGGTTTCGGCTGAAAGTCAAGGATGTTTACCAGCGGTCCTCTTCTTTGGTGGGCTCTGAACTCTTAATTTTTAGTTCCCCAGCTCTGTGAGACTGCCAAAAACTCTGCTTTGCTATTACGCCTCTAAACGTTTTCTTTCTGCTTGTTTTCTCAGCTTTTCATCCCATGTATCCACAGCTAATACTGGCAAATATCTCAAATGAAAATATTGGTGTTCAAGGCAGCCAGAACTTGAAGAAGAAAAGGACTGGGTAGAAGTGAACCCAACTTCTGTGAGATCACTTTCACAATTCACTTCTACGCTGCCTCTTCCCTCTGGGACCTTAGTCCCTCTTGTCTCAGCTGCCTTGAATTCTAGTCTTCATCCCCAGCCAGTGGTATTGCTCCACACTCTAGCTGCTGCTGCTGCTTGCTGTTTGGTGTATGCCTCACACTTAGAATTAGCAATTCTCTGAGAGGAAAAGGCAGCAGTAAATACAAGGCTCACCTCAATGCCTTTCTCTTCTCTCTGAGGTCTTGACTCATCAGGTGCTACCTGGCCAGGTTGCTCTAAGATTACTTCAGTCAGGTTTGTTTTCTTAATCATTATTTTTAGTTGTTCTTGTTGGACATGTTAGTTTGGTGCATCATATCCAGAAACATAAGTCTCCGAAAAATAGTGTGTATATATAAATACTTTTATTGGTGCATTGTAATTAAACATCGTAGTGAAGCTCAAAGTGATGCAATCATCCATGCACACAGGTCTGGGTGTGTCTCCCTCCAGATCCCACCCCACTACCCACCCCTCTCTGTATATGTTCATAAGATTGGCAGTGATACCTTCATATATGGACTTAGCATTATTTGAACTATTTCCTTCATCAGTTCTCCATATATATATATTTTATGGATATATATTTTTGGATATATAATTTTATGGATATATATAATTTTCATTTGGAAGGCTAGATCCTGCCCCAGGATCTAGGAGAGTGATTTCTTTGAAAAAGCATTACTTGGGAACTGATTGCTCCATGAATCCAATTGGATTTTCTAGTGGTACTTGCTGGAATGGAGTTAAAAATTCAATCTTTTTAGATAGCTGAGTCGGGTTTCTTTTTTCAAGGGAAGGGCAAATTCGAGACTGCCAGGATGGAAGAGGAAAACCTAAGCTTTTATCACTGTGCCCGGCCACACCTGTGTCTCTTTCTGTACCTGGTTTTCACTGCTATGATCCTCGGGGACTCCTGAAATTTCACTGCTGGCTTGATAATCTTTGAGTTCCTCAGTGTGGGCTTCAGGCAAGCAAGCAATGAATATTTTAGTACTTGTTCCTTTGCCCCTGAAAATGGGAAAATACAACTAACCCACTGTTCAGTTTATGTAACTAGTTCATCTTCCCTGTTAAGTGCATGTTCCTTATACCTAGAATGATCTACCTGAAATTTCTTTTTAAAAGCACTCAAGAGGCTACCAAATCTTGTTCTTCAGCCTACCTATATTCTAAGGCACAGTACAGAATTATAGTTATAAAAATTGTATATAGTCAAAAGAATGCTAAGATATTTTATGGTGGAGGGGAGCCAGGTGGGCAAGGGACATTCTTTGGAAACTCCTTATCCACTTGGTAAACTTTGGAGACCAAGAAAGAGGGGTTTATTTCTGGCAACTATGCCTTATGTATTATTCATCCCTAGAAATAGATTTAGAAAGAGACTTCTCTGGTTGCATGCATTTCTCTCTGTACACAGATTTCTAGTTTTGTGGGAAGCAGGTTATATTAGTGGTTAAGATTATTTTGTGGAAATCTCTCTCTTTTAAAATTACAAATTAGCAGTATTTTAACTGTTTCAATTCCGTGAATTGAACAAGGATGTCGGGATATAGAATTGGAGAAATAAAGTAGATAAGATCTGGACATAGCATGTTTAAAAGGGGGCAGCACTCTTCCCTCAACCTGAGCTTGCCACTAAGGTAGTAGGAGTGGACTCCGGTGTATGGGAACATTACTTTGCTTATGTGGCTAAACAGGACAGAGTAGGTAGCCATACATTTTATTAAATAACCATCTCCCTTGCCCCTCTCTCCCTGTTGTGGACGCATGGACACGTGTCACTGAAGGCTCTTTGGACTTGATCGTTCCTTAATGGTTCTGTTCATTAGCCTAACTTAATAACTCCCTGAGGGTCAAGCAAATCCGTAAGACAATCAAACATTGACTTGTAGAGTAGCCTCCATCTGATTTGTACTGTTTTGGGGATAGGAGCAAGACATCTTGGGAACAGATGGCTTTCAACCTTAACTCTAAAAATCAGTCAGAGGTAGTACTATTATATTTAATGAATAGGTAGTATGCTTTGAGTTCTCAGCTCACAAAGAGTGCTCCCCAGACCAGCAGGGTTGGCACCAATTTGGAACCCACTACAAATGCAAATTCTCAGACCCCGCTCTAAGCCTACTGAACTAGAAGCCCGAGGTGAGGGGCAGCTGTGTTAACAAGTCCCTCCAGGGAAGTCTCGTGCGGGCTACACTGGAGGGCCACTGGGATGGTGGTTAAGCACATGCATAATACTCAGGTCAAATGTCCTGAGTTCAAATCCCAGTTCTGCACTTACAGGGTGTGTGACTGTGAACAGGCTACTTATCTACTTGATGCCTCGGTTTCCCCAACTGTAAGCCTGTACTGGCATTAATAATATTGATCTCTTGTGGTGTTTGTGAGGAGTTGACATGTGTGAGATCACTTGAAAGAGTAATGAGGTAAACACTATATTAGCAATTGTCACGTTAATATCCTGACAACAAAATGATTTATCTTGGTTTGTTAAACACAAAATAGCACTTATGAAGTCACTTATCACTAGTTCACTTATCACTAGTACTTATGAAATACCTCATTATAACATGCTCGCCATTGAGGTGAAATTTGAGTAATATTGAGTGTCATGAAATCAATTAAACTTGGTGAATATATTCACCTTTGCTATTTATATTTGTATGTGTGTATGTATATGTGTTTGTAGCAGTTTACCCTGGTGTGTAGTACAATATTTTCAAATATCCTATTTCTGATATAAAGCCTGTATCCTCCTGACACTAAAACTGGATAAGGATACTTCAAGGAAAGAAAACTATAGACCAGTGTCATTGATAAACATAGATGCAAAAAATCCCCAATATAATATTAGCAAATTGAATTCAAGAATACATTAAAAAGATCATATATCATGATCAAGTTGGTTTCATCCCAGGGATGTGAGAATGATTCAACAGACATTTAATATACCACATAAATAGAACCAAGGACAAAAACCGCATAATCATGTCAATACATGCAGAAAAAGCCTTTGACAAAATTTAAAACCCCCTCATGATAAAAACCCTGAAGAAACTAAGGATAGAAGGAACTTACCTCAACATAATAAAGGTTATATATTACAAACCCAAAGCCAACATCATACTAAGTGGAGAAAAACTGAAAGCATTTCTCCTAAAATCAGGAACAAGACAAGGATGTCTGCTCTCAAAACTCCTATAATTACACTTGAAAATTTAGCCTAAAAATTAGGCAAGAAAGTGAAATAAAAGGGATACAAATAGGAAAGGTAAAAGTCAAATTATCTCTATTTGTAGATGATCAGATCTTTATCAGACTTTTAGATCTGATAAACAAATTGAGCTGAGTAGCAAGATGCAAAATCAACATGCAGAAATCAATAGCTTTTCTATACACCAATAATGAATCTGCTGAGAAAAAAATCAGGAAAAGAACTCTATTCACAATAGCGTCAAAAATAAAATACCTAGGAATAGCTCTAACTAGGAGGTGAAAGATCTCTACAATGAAATTTGTAGAACACTATAGAAAGAAATTGAAGGAAAAAAAACACACTAGAAGATGAAAAGGCCACCCATGTTCATGGATAGCCACAACTAAGCTATCTATAGATTCAGTGCAATCCCCATCAAAATACCAGTGAAATTCTTCAGAGAACTAGAAGAAAACAAACCTAAAGTTCATATGGAAGACAAAAGACCCAGAATAGCCAAAGCAGTCCTGAGCCAAAAGAGCAATGTTGGAGGTATCACAATACTGGATTTCAAATTATGTTTCAGAGCTATAATAATAAAGACAGCATGGTACTGGTGTGAAAATAGATATGTAGACCAATGGGACAGAATAGAAGACACAGAGACAAGCCCACACAGATAGAGCCACCTGATCCCTGACAAAGGTACTAAAAACATGCATTGGAGAAAAGATAGCCTCTTAAACAAATGGTGCTGGTCAATCTGTATATCCATATGTAGAATAATGAAATGAGATCCATAAAAAATCAACTCAAAATGAATCAAAGACCCAAGTATAATACCAGGAACTTTGCAACTATTAGAAGAGAAAAATAGGGAAATGCTTCAAAATATAGGTGCAGGTAAAGATTTTTTTTTTTTTTTTTTTGGTGGTGGTACTGGGGATTAAACCCAGGGGCATTCTACCTCCAAGTTACACTCCAAGCCCTTTTGATTTTTTGTTTTGAAATAGGGTCTTGCTAGGTTTCTGAGAGTCTCACTACTTGCTGAGGCTGTCCTTGAATCTGTGATCCTCCTATCTCAGCCTCCCAAGTACTGAGGTTACAGGCAGGCATGCACCACCATGCCTGGCTCAAAGACTTCTTGAATAGCAGCTCTGTAGCTCAGGAAAATAAGAACAGTAATCAAGAAGTGGACTGACATCAAATTAAAAAGATTCTGCACAGTAAAGGAAACAATTAACAGTGAAGATACGACCAACAGGAGAAAAATCTTTGCCAGCTATTCTTCCAATAGAAGATTAATATCCATAATGTATAAATAAGTAAAAAACAGTTGACCCCCAAAAACAAACAACCCAATCAATAAATGGACAAATAAACAAGATGCTTTTCAAAAGAAATACAAATGGCCAATAATTAT
This sequence comes from Glis glis, assembly GCA_004027185.1. Taxonomy (NCBI): domain Eukaryota; kingdom Metazoa; phylum Chordata; class Mammalia; order Rodentia; family Gliridae; genus Glis; species Glis glis. The sequence goes on along the minus strand of PVJS01034496.1, from coordinate 3,982 downwards.
ACTAAAAAATGTTCAACACCATTAGTAATCAGGGAAAAGCACATCAAAACTACACTAAGCTTCCATCTCACCCCATTTAGAATGGCAATCGGTAAGAATACAAATAACAGTTCTGGCTAGGAGGCTGGGTGGGGGTGGGGGAGGAACTCTTATACACTGTTGGTGGAAATGTGAATTGGTACAGTCATTATGGAAATTTAGTATGGAGGTTCCTCAAAAAGTAAAAATAGAACTACCTTATGATGCAGCTATACCATCCATTGGTATTAATCCAAAAGAATCTCAGTTGGCATACTTTCAACACATATCTATATTGATCACAGCACAATTTATAACAGCCAAGTTGTGGAATCATCCTAGGTGTTCATCACCAGATGAATGGATAGAGAAAATGTGGCATGTATGCACAATGGAACTTTGTTCAGCTATAAAGAAGAGCTAAATTATGTCATTTGCAGAAAAACAGATGGAACTGGTGACCATAATTTTGAGTGTAGTCAGACTTAGAAAAGTATTGTATGTTTTCTCTCATGTGTGGGAGCTTGAAGAAAAAAACAGGAAAAAAGGGGAGGCCATGGAAGTAGAAGGGAGACTGTTACAGTAAAGAAGTGGGATCAGGGGAGAGAGGAGGGAAGGGGAGGGCAGGTGTTGGGGAGTAAAATTGATCAAATTACGTTTCTATGTATATATGAATATGCCACAGTGAAATCCACCATTCTGCATAAATAATATATATAAAATAATTAAAAGACAAATATCCTGTTCCTTTCCAATCTTTCTGGTAGTAAAAGTTTAAACATAATCTATATACTAGACCTCACATAAGGAAAAACTATGAAGCAAGGCCTTATCTATCTCATTTTCTCAAATTATTTTTTACTTCCATTCTATTTTTTTTCCTTGTGGTACGGTTTGAACCCAGGGGCATTCTACCTCCAAGTTACAACCTTAGCTCTTTTTACTTTTTGTTCTGAAACAAGGTCTTGCTAGGTTGCTCAGAGCTTTGTTACTTGATGAGGCTGTCCTTGAACCTGTGATCCTCCTGTCTTAGCCTCCCAAGTACTGAGATTACAGGTGTGCACCACCACACCTGGCTACTTCCATTCTATTTTAAAACTTCATTTTCATTACTGCATAAAGTCAGTCCATCAATGTATGTGTGTTGTTTTGTACCTTAATTTACCATTAAGTCCAGATGCATAAATGGCAAAGGAATGTCTTAGGAAGAAACAAACAGGACTACAGAATCACCTTATCAAATATTTTGTAAGTCACAATTTCAAATATATAAATTCCACATTTTTCTAGTAAAATGTTAGTGGGAAACACATTTGTATTTTGACGAGGGCAGGGTGACATTAGTGGGTGCAGTTTGACCCAAAGGGTCAGACCCAGCCATGAGAAGCTCAGGTACCTCCTGCCCTTCTCCAAGGGTGAAGAGGAGAAAGACACCCTGTGTTTTTCCCATGGTGCTATCAGCCTCCTGGAATAACACCTACATGGGCAGGTGTCTTGGAGGCTGTGTGATAGGAGGGACCACAAGGGGAGAATTGTGCCCGCCAACCCCAACTCCGTAAGTTTTTATGAGTGGCATGCTGGTCAGTTGACTTTATCTTCAGAATGAATTTTTTTTTAATTTCTAGAAATCTCCAGTTAGACATCAATTAAGAACTTAATTTGCCCAGGAATTCCTCCATACTTCAATATTCCAGATAAGCCTCTTGGGCAAGGATACTTGCCTGACAATAGCTGTCTCTGCCAATGAGCCAGCTCCAAGTCCTGCAACAAACCCCCATAACCAGCAGTCTTTGGTCTTGAACAACTTACATGAACTTCTCCTTTTTAAAAAAAAAAAAAACTTCTTTTTTCCCCATCGTCCTCTGTTGGACCCTTGGTCCGCCACAGGATGGATGTTGCAATCTTCTGCAATTCCCAAATAAACCCTATGCTTGGAGAGTTGGTCTCTCTCTTACTCATTCCAAGTTCATACACCTATGTGGCCTTGAGACCTTCTCTATGGCTCCATTTCCTCAGCCCTTGGCATGGTGCCCTGTGGATTAAAAGCACTCTGAATATGTGTTGTTCCTCCACCTGACTCAGTCCCATTATTTCAAGCCCATACATTACTTCCCTTCTCTTCTAGGGACCTGAGCCTCCTAGATCTAAACATTTGAATTCAATATCACCTTGGTGCCATTGGACCACAGAGTTTTAACCTTTCCAGGCTCAGCTAATAGAATGCATTTGCTTAACAGGTCTCTGAAGCAATGAGAGCTTGCATGATCCTCATTGTACAGTCAGAGAAGTGTGCTACGGAGACGTGAATTCCCGACTCTGTAGTTGGGATAGAAACGGGGCTCCCCATATCCACCGATCAGTACAAACTCTGTAGATTTAATTTCTCCCACATGATGGTCTTTCTCTTCCGCTCTCTTCTGCCTTTGCCCCACGTTTCTCTTTTGATGCGTGTTCTCCCTCCTTCTCTCATCCTCTTTTCTGCATTTCTCTGCCTTCCTTCTTTGGGTGGTGGCTTTCTGTTTCCATCCCACTTCCTCCTGTAGTGAGCTCCCTTTCCTTCATTGTAAACCCCACTCTTCAACAATAAAAGCTCCTTCTAGCTCTTTACCAGCGGTTCCACACTTGCTTTTTGGACTTTATTTCTCTGCATCCTTATTACAAGTTCCTGAAGACCAGGTAGCTGTTGCATCTTCAAAGCTCTCTAAACAACAACCCATCCTCAGCAGTAGCTCTCTACTTCTTCGCCACAGGGGCAACTTGCACCCTGCGGCTCTCCCCAGGTCTCGATTCTAGAGCTTGCCAGCCAAGTTCTGCTCTCTGACATGAGCATGTCCTGAGCTTCCTTTGGGACCAGGCCTCCTTCTCCCACCGTGCTGTTCATGCTGCCTGTGTTATTTCTGGATACGGGTCTTCTATGACCTTCCAGAAGGGAATTTGTGTCTTTCTACGTCTGAACTTCAAAGCTTTGGACTTGCCATCCCCTCTCGCTGTTTTCCATGAACTCCCCTTGTCTCCCGCGCACAGTTGTTGCCCCAGTCACGGGGGGGGGGGGGGGTATTTGTCCACAGGGGGTATGACACAACCCTGAAGTTAGGCCTGAGTGTGGCCCCCACTGACACCGCGAAGCAGCTGAGTAAACTCCTGTTAGTTGTACCTATGGTTTGTACTTGGGAAAGATGGCAACAGAATTTCCTTCTAACTCTAAGCCACCACGGAAGCAGGAAAACTGGTCTATTTCCCATCTACACTTGATCTTAGCCAAAAGGCCCAGAAGTGATTCCCATCTAAAAAAAACAAAAAACAAAAAACAAAAAAACAAAAACCTAACCTTTTAACTCAGATGTTTCACTGGCCTAAAAAAATAAAAATTATAGAGCCAGGTGCAATGGCCCATGCCTGTAATCCCAGTACTTGGGAGGCTAAGAAAGGAGGATTGCAGGTTTGAGGACGGCCTTGGCAACTTAATGAGGCTTTCAGCAATGTAGTGAGACCTTGTTTCAAAATAAAATAGGTCTAGGGGTGTGGGTTCAATCCCCAGCAACACACATACACACACACACACACACACACACACACACACACGCACTTGTGTACACACACATATTTGATAGGACAGAAATGGATCTTACTCATTTGTCATAGGTTGCCTTTAGTAATAATCTCAAAAGGCAGTGTGTCATTGTGGAAAACGTTTTGAATCGAAACTAAGTTCTTTCACCAAGTTCTTTCACTTGTTAGCAGTGGTCTTGGTCACATGAGTCTGTTTCCCCAGCTGTAAAATTGAGATGTTATCCTATCTAGCTTTTAGGATTATTATGACGTTGATTAAATCAAAATAGATGAAAGTGGCCGGGCGTGGTGGCGCACGCTTGTAATCCCGGTACTTTGGGAGGCGGAGACCGGAGGATCCGGGTTCGCGGCCAGCCTCAGCTCTCTCTCTCTCTCTCTCTCTCTCTCTCTCTCT